>CM072709.1:7391328-7396328 GCA_036884735.1 Huso huso | reverse complement strand
ACACTGAAGACGCTGAGAAAGACTTCTAGTGGAAACGTTTGCCATTGAATTTACACTGAAGACACTGAGAAAGACTTCAGACAGGAAACGTTTGCCGTTGAATTTACACTGAAGACGTTGAGAAAGACTTCTAGCGAAACGCTTGCCATTGAATTTACACTGAAGACGCTGAGAAAGACTTCTAGTGGAAACGCTTTGCCGTTGAATTTACACTGAAGACACTGAGAAAGACTTCTAGCGGGAAACGTTTGCCGTTGAATTTACACTGAAGACGCTGAGAAAGACTTCTAGCAGCGTTTGCCATTGAATTTACACTGAAGACGCTGAGAAAGACTTCTAGTGGAAACGTTTGTCATTGAATTTACACTGAAGACGCTGAGAAAGACTTCTAGCGGAAACGTTTGCCGTTGAATTTACACTGAAGACGCTGAGAAAGACTTCTAGTGGAAACGTTTGCCATACATAGCCATTGTTTTGTTAATTCACCCTGGCAGCGTTCACTGGCGTGGATGGCTTTCAACGATATGATGCTAACAGCGGCTCCAGAAAGGATCCAATATGGCGACGACGTCCTGCATTTCCAGCTGACCCAGAAAGCTGTCAAAAAAACTTAAATACCGGCCAAACGCTTGACTTTTTAACAAAATTGGCGCAGCGAGACGCATTTGTTATGTGTACACAGCATTCAGAGAGCCTTGTTTTTTTGAGTACAGTTCCCCTTTAAATGTTTTATGGCTATGGATTGTATATTACACCACAGTATCACAGTGCATTAACACACTGTATATATTGAACTGTAATTCAGTGCATTCACACACTCTATCAGTATTCAGTACCGATCCGGTATTCCTGGGCCCGGCTGGTACCTGGATCTGCAGGTCCGGAGTCTGCAGTCTGAAGACGTGCTGAGTGGCCAGAACCTGCCCAGTCGGACTGACCCGACCCGCCACCGTCATCACCAGAGCAGCCTGGTCCACCAGCTGGTCCTGATAGTCCGAGTACGTGAGAACCCACTGCACTGTCCTGACTGTGAGGAAGCAAAGGACACAGAGACACAGAGTCAATCACACACACTGAGACACACTGAGACACACACACACTGAGACACACACACACACTGAGACACACACTGACACACACGCACACTGAGACACGCACACTGAGACACACAACACTGAGACACACACACCGACACACACACACTGAGACACACACACTGAGACACACACCGAGACACACACACACACACACACACACAGACACACACACTGAGACACACACACTGAGACACACACACACTGAAACACACACACACTGAGACACACACACTGAGACACACACTGAGACACACACACACACTGAGACACACACACACCGAGGCACACACACACCGAGACACACACACTGAGACACACACTGAGACACACACACACTGAGACACACACACACAACGAGACACACACACTGAGACACACACAGACACACACACACACACACTGAGACACACACACACTGAGACACACACACACTGAGACACGCTGAATTTTAAATGACAGTGAAACGGAGCTCTGGCCCCAGTCTCTTACCCTCGCCGGGCATCAGTTGGACGTTGATGGAGTCCCTCTTGATGGTTGCCTTGACGACCCCGGTGTAGTACATGACTGCGATCTGGCCGTGCAGCACGGCGCTGCGTGCCGATTGGCTCCTGTTCGCCACGACGATGAGGATGGAGGCGGAGCTTCCCACGTGAAGCCCCGCCCCGTCCGTGCTGACCTCAACGCTGACGTCCCCCGCCTGCCGGTTCAAGTAAACATTAGGCTTGCTGCCGTAGCGACAGGCCGTCTCCACGGCGATGCGCTCCTCCTTGCTGCCTAGCAACCGAGAGACAGAGAGAGAGACAGAGAGAGAGAGAGAGATTTAATAGCTTGCTGTATAATACACTAGACATTATCGCACTGTGCTGCACAGCTGAGGCCACAAATTTTAGGATTGAGACATAATTAAAAACAATAACAACAAAAAAAAAAATATATGAACATAATTTATTTATTTTATTTAACATCATGATGCAATCAACGAAACTCTCTATCCCTGCCCCCTCACCCTCAGGGTGCTTGTACATGTCCTGCCTCTCCCCTCTCCCCTCTTTCTGCTCTCCTCTCCCCGCTCTCCTTTCTCCCCTCTCCTCTCCTCTCCCCTCTCTCCCCTGTCTACCCTCTCCCCTCTCTCCCCTCTCCTCTCCTCTCCCCTCTCTCCCCTGTCTACCCTCTCCCCTCTCCTCTCCTCTCCCCTCTCTCCCCTCTCCTCTCCCTCTCCTCCCCCTCTCCTCTCCCCTCTCTCCCCAGTCTACCCCCTCCCTCTCCTCTCCTCTCCCCTCTCTCCCCTGTCCCCCTCTCCCTCTCCCCTCCCCTCCTCTCTCCCTCTCCCTCCTCTCCCTCCCTCTCTCTCTCTCCCCTCCCTCTCTCCTCCCTCCCCTCCTCTCCCCTCTCTCTCCCCCCTCTCCCTGCTCTCCTCTCTCTCTCCCTCCTCTCAGGGTATTTGTACATGTCTGTCCCCTCTCCCCTCTCCCCTCCCCTCCTCCCTCCCCCTCCCTCTCTCCCCTCCCCCCCTCCCTCTCCCTCCCTCCCTCCCTCTCCCCTACCCTCTCCCCTCACCCTCAGGGTATTTGTACATCTCTGTGATGTCTCCCTCCCTCTCCCTCTCCTCCCTCCTCCCTCCCCCCTCCCTCCCCTCCCCTCCCTCTCTCCCTCACCCTCAGGGTATTTGTACATCTCTGTGATGTCTCCCTCCCTCTCCTCTCCTCCCTCCCCCTCCCTCCCTCCCCCCCCTCCCCTCCCTCTCCCTCTCCCCCCTCCCTCCTCTCTCCCTCACCCTCAGGGTATTTGTACATGTCTGTGATGTCTCCTCCCTCTCCCCTCCCTCCCCCTCCCCTCTCTCCCTCTCCCCTCTCTCCTCTCCTCTGAACCCTCCCTCCCCTCCCTCCCCTCCTCTCTCCACTCACCCTCAGGGTATTTGTACATGTCTGTGATGTCTCCCTCTCCTCCTCTCCCCAGTCCCCTCCTCCCCTCCCTCCTCCCCTCCTCCTCTCCACTCACCCTCAGGGTATTTGTACATGTCTGTGATGTCTCCTCCTCTCCCCTCTCCTCCCTCCCCTCTCTCCCTGCCCCTCCCTTCCCTCTCAGTCTCTCCCCTACCTCCCTTCCCCTCTCCACTCACCCTCAGGGTATTTGTACATGTCTGTGATGTCTCCCCTCTCTCCCCTCCCTCCCTCTCCCTCCCTCCCTCCTCCCTCCCTCTCCCTCACCCTCAGAGTATTTGTACATGTCTGTGATGTCTTCCCTCTCCTCAGACCCCACTGCCTTGGTGAGGATGTGGCTCCCGATCGCCTTCCTCTCACTGAACACCTGAGTGAAGGAGCCGTCCGCCTGCCGCTGCCAGTAGATCTTATCACTGTTCACCTGCCGGAGAGAGAGGAGAGAACCCATTGCAACGTGCAGGGTGCAGTGTGCATGGTGCAGTGTGTAAGGTGCAGTGTGTAAGGTGCAGTGTGTAGTGTGTAGGGTGCAGGGTGTAGGGTGCAGGGTGTAGGGTGCAGTGTACATGATGCAGTGTGTGGGTGCAGTGTGCAGGGTGTGTAGGGGTGCAGGGTGTAGGGTGCAGGTGCAGGGTGCAGTGTGCATGGTGCAGTGTGTAGGGTGCAGTGTGCAGTGTGTAGGGTGCAGGGTGTAGGGTGCAGTGTGCATGGTGCAGTGTGTGAGGTGCAGTGTGTAGTGTGTAGGGTGCAGGGTGTAGGGTGCAGGGTGTAGGGTGCAGTGTTCATGGTGCAGTGTGTAGGGTGCAGTGTGTAGTGTGTAAGGTGCAGTGTGTAGGGTGCAGGGTGCAGGGTGTAGGGTGCAGGGTGTAGTGTGCAGGGTGCAGGGTGTAGGGTGCAGTGTGTAGGGTGCAGTTTGCAGGGTGCAGGGGGCAGTTTGCATGGTGCAGGGTGTAGGCTGTAGGGTGCAGTTTGCAGGGTGCAGGGGGCAGTTTGCAGGGTGTAGGGTGTAGGGTGCAGTTTGCAGGGTGCAGGGTGCAGTGTGCATGGGGCGTGTGTAAGGTGCTGTGTGTAGTGTGTAAGGTGCAGTGTGTAGTGTGTAGGGTGCAGGGTGTAGTGTGTAGGGTGCAGGGTGTAGGGTGCAGGGTGTAGGATGCAGAGTGCAGTGTGTAGGGTGCAGGGTGTAGGGTGCAGTTTGCAGGGGGCAGTTTGCAGGGTGCAGGGTGTAGGGTGCAGTTTGCAGGGTGCAGGGTGCAGTTTGCAGGGTGTAGAGTGCAGGGTGTAGGGTGTAGGGTGCAGGGTGTAGGGTGCAGGGTGCAGGGTGCAGTTTGCAGGGTGCAGTTTGCAGGGTGTAGGGTGTAGGGTGCAGTTTGTAGGGTGCAGTTGCAGGGTGTAGGGTGCAGGGTGCAGGGTGCAGTTTGCAGGGTGCAGGGTGTAGGGTGCAGTTTGCAGGGTGCAGGGTGCAGGGTGCAGGTGCAGGGTGCAGTTGCAGGGTGGTGCAGGGTGTAGGGTGCAGTTGCAGGGTGCAGTGTGCAGGGTGCGTGTGTAAGGTGCAGTGTGTAGTGTGCAGGTGCAGTGTGTAGTGTGTAGGGTGCAGGGTGCAGGGTGCAGTTTGGGTGCAGGGTGCAGTTTGCAGGGTGTAGGATGCAGTGTGCAGTGTGCAGGGGTGCAGGTGTAGGGTGCAGTTTGCAGGGGCAGTTTGCAGGGTGCAGGGTGCAGGGTGGGTGCAGTTGCAGGGTGCAGGGGCAGTTTGCAGGGTGAAGTGCAGTGTGTAGGGTGCAGAGTGCATTGTGTAGGGTGCAGGGTGTAGGGTGCAGGTGCAGGGCAGTTTGGGTGTAGGGTGCAGGGTGCAGGGTGGTTTGCATGCAGTTTGTAGGGTGCAGGGTGTAGGGTGCAGGGTGCGGGGTGCAGGGTGCAGTTTGCAGGGTGCAGGGTGCAGGGTGCAGGGTGCAGGGTGCAGGGTGCAGGG
>CM072709.1:7206328-7386328 GCA_036884735.1 Huso huso | reverse complement strand
GACGAGCAGCACATCTGGTTCTCTGAAATTGTAAACATGTTGCCACAGTTTGTCTTGTTCGTAGTGATGTGTGCAGTCATCAGTCACAGCGTAGCACTTGCTACGCATACCACATTCTGATGATGAATCCCATTGTGACGACATACCACATTCTGATGACATACCGTATTCGGATGACATACCGCATTCTGGCGACATACCCCATTGTGATGACATACCCCATTCTGATGACATACCGCATTCTGACGACATAGCCCATTGTGATGACATACCACATTCTGATGACATACCACATTCTGACGACATAGCCCATTCTGATGACATATTGCATTCTGATGACATACCGTATTCTGACGACATAGCGCATTGTGATGACATATCGCATTCTGATGACATACCACATTGTGACGACGTACCCCATTGTGACGACGTACCCCATTCTGACAGGGCACCACATTCTGACGATGTACCACTTTCAATTTCACCCAATGTCATCCCACTTAAGTGGAATAACACATAAGAACATAAGAAAGTTTACAAACGAGAGGAGGCCATTCAGCCCATCTTGCTCGTTTGGTTGTTAGTAGCTTATTGATCCCAGAATCTCATCAAGCAACTTCTTGAAGGATCCCAGGGTGTCAGCTTCAACAACATTACTGGGGAGTTGGTTCCAGACCCTCACAATTCTCTGTGTAAAAAAGTGCCTCCTATTTTCTGTTCTGAATGCCCCTTTATCTAATCTCCATTTGTGACCCCTGGTCCTTGTTTCTTTTTTCAGGTTGAAAAAGTCCCCTGGGTCGACATTGTCTATACCTTTTAGGATTTTGAATGCTTGAATCAGATCACCGCGTAGTCTTCTTTGTTCAAGACTGAATAGATTCAATTATTTTAGCCTGTCTGAATACGACATGCCTTTTAAACCCGGGATAATTCTGGTTGCTCTTCTTTGCACTCTTTCTAAAGCAGCAATATCCTTTTTGTAATGAGGTGACCAGAACTGAACACAATATTCTAGGTGAGGTCTTACTAATGCATTGTAAAGTTTTAACATTACTTCCCTTGATTTAAATTCAGCACTTCTCACAATATATCCGAGCATCTTGTTGGCCTTTTTTATAGCTTCCCCACATTGTCTAGATGAAGACATTTCTGAGTCAACATAAACACACAGATGTATCCCCTGGTATATTTACACACAAATTAGAAAACACTTAACATGTTTTTTTTAATAATAATAATAATAATAATAATAATAATAATAATAATAATAATAATAATAATAAGCACACGGTACCTGACGGCGGAACCTCAGGCGCGTCGTCTGTCCTGGTTGCTGGGGGGACATTGTAGTCGGTCACATCATGCGAGTCTGCGCTATTCGTGCACACACAGGGGAATACAGTCCCCATCCAGCCCCCGGAGCGGCTCTCCTGCGTGTTCAGCCCGCCTTGCGAGCCCCTGGCGGTGGCTGGAGTCGTCTCAACATCCGCGCGGAACCTCTCCGTCGGCCAGCGCCCGAGCTCGGAGTGAAGCGGCTCCGACGTGCGAGTCCCGGCCATCGTTTGAATCTGTTATTTATTTATTTAGAAATGATTTGTTTTGAACAAAGCTGTGTTACTGAACATACAGTGTCATGCATTTTGTAATTGTTGACAGGTACAGCCAAAGGTTTTGCATCCCTCTCTCTATATAGAATAATTCCACCCCCTCTCTATATAGAATGAACTCCCTCAGCTTCATAGAGTCCAATGAAAGCTGCTGAATAATGTTCCCTTGTTAACATATTGAATTCCACCCCTCTATATAGAATGAACTCCCTCAGCTTCATAGAGTCCAATGAAAGCTGCTGAATAATGTTCCCTTGTTAACATATTGAATTACACACCCTCTATATAGAATGAACTCCCTCAGCTTCATAGAGTCCAGTGAAAGCTGCTGAATAATGTTCCCTTGTTAACATATTGAATTCCACCCCCTCTATATAGAATGAACTCACTCAGCTTCATAGGTCCAATGAAAGCTGCTGAATAATGTTCCTTGTTAACATATTGAATTCCACCCCTCTATATAGAATGAACTCCCTCAGCTTCATAGAGTCCAATGAAAGCTGCTGAATAATGTTCCCTTGTTAACATATTGAATTCCACACCCTCTATATAGAATGAACTCCCTCAGCTTCATAGAGTCCAATGAAAGCTGCTGAATAATGTTCCCTTGTTAACATATTGAATTCCACACCCTCTATATAGAATGAACTCCCTCAGCTTCATAGAGTCCAATGAAAGCTGCTGAATAATGTTCCCTTGTTAACATATTGAATTCCACACCCCAGCGCTTTTGGAGTTTTCCCCAGATTAACAAAAAAATAAAGTTGGAAAAGGCTGAATAATGTTCAGTAGAGGAGGCTGTGTGGTCCAGTGGTTAAAGAAAGGGCTTATAACCAGGAGGTCCCGGTTCAAATCCAACCTCAGCCACTGACTCATTGTGTGACCCTGAGCAAGTCACTTCACCTCCTTGTGCTCTGTCTTAGAATGAACGTGGTTGTTCAAGTGACTCTGCATGAAATGCATAGTTAACACCCTAGTCTCTGTAACATATTGGATAAAGGCGTCTGCTAAATAAACACAATAATAGTGAGTATTTCATGTTAGATTTGAAAATGTCACATTTTTCATGTCAGTTTTCCGTTCCACACCTCTATATAGAAAAAACTCCCTCAGCTTCATAGAGGAGCATAGAGACCCTGCTGTGCAGTCCCTTGTTAACATATTGAGACACCCTGTGCAGTATAGAATGAACTCCCTCAGCATACAGAGAGTCCAATGAAAGCTGCTGAATAATGTTCCTTGTTAACATATTGACCAGCTGTGCAGTACAGGGAGCATAGGACCAGTTTTCCCAGTACAGGGAGCATGAGACCAAAAAATAAAGTTGCAAAGACCACCTGTGCAGTACAGGGAGCATAGAGACCAGTCATAATGTGCAGTACAGGGGCATAGTGTGGTCCAGTGGTTAAAGTACAGGTAACCAGGAGACCCTGTGCGGTACCTCAGCCACATGACTCATTGTGCTGTGCAGTACAGGGTCATAGAGACCAGCTGTGCAGTACAGGGAGCATAGAGACCCAGCTGTGCAGTACAGTGACTAGAGACCAGCTGATGCAGTAGCTCACAAGACCAGTCTCTGTGAGTCACCTTGGATAAAGACGCTGATAAATAAACACAATAATAGTAAGTATTTCAGTGTTAGGGAGAATAGAGATTTTTTCATGTCAGTTTACCGGAGTATCTGGAGAAAACTGCAGTACAGGGAGCATAGAGACCAGCTGTGCAGTACAGGGGAGTATAGAGACCAGCTGTGCAGTACAGGGAGCATAGAGACCAGCTGTGCAGTACAGGGGAGCATAGAGACCAGCGCTGTGCAGTACAGGGAGCATAGAGACCAGCGCTGTGCAGTACAGGGAGCATAGAGACCAGCGCTGTGCAGTACAGGGAGCATAGAGACCAGCGCTGTGCAGTACAGGGAGCATAGAGACCAGCGCTGTGCAGTACAGGGAGCATAGAGACCAGCGCTGTGCAGTACAGGGAGCATAGAGACCAGCGCTGTGCAGTACAGGGAGCATAGAGACCAGCGCTGTGCAGTACAGGGAGCATAGAGACCAGCGCTGTGCAGTACAGGGGACATAGAGACCAGCTGTGCAGTACAGGGAGCATAGAGACCAGCGCTGTGCAGTACAGGGAGCATAGAGACCAGCGCTGTGCAGTACAGGGAGCATAGAGACCAGCGCTGTGCAGTACAGGGAGTATAGAGACCAGCGCTGTGCAGTACAGGGAGCATAGAGACCAGCTGTGCAGTACAGGGATTATAGAGACCAGCTGTGCAGTACAGGGAACATAGAGACCAGCTGTGCAGTACAGGGAGCATAGAGACCCAGCTGTGCAGTACAGGGAGCATAGAGACCAGCTGTGCAGTACAGGGAGCATAGAGACCAGCGCTGTGCAGTACAGGGAGCATAGAGACCAGCGCTGTGCAGTACAGGGAGCATAGAGACCAGCGCTGTGCAGTACAGGGAGCAGAGAGACCAGGGCTGTGCAGTACAGGGAGCATAGAGACCAGCGCTGTGCAGTACAGGGAGCATAGAGACCAGCGCTGTGCAGTACAGGGAGCATAGAGACCAGCTGTGCAGTACAGGGAGTATAGAGACCAGCATGTGCAGTACACACATAGAGACCAGCTGCACACAGGGAAAACAGGAGAGACCACACAGAGTACAGACAGCATAGAGACCAGTGCTGTGCAGTACACACATATAGAGACCACACTGTGCAGTACACACACATAGAGACCAGCTGTGCAGTACAGACACACAGAGACCAGCACTGTGCAGTACAGGACACATAGAGACCACACTGTGCAGTACACACATAGAGACCTGAGGTGCAGTACACACACAGAGACCAGCTGTGCAGTACAGGGAGTATAGAGACCAGCTGTGCAGTACACACACATAGACACACAGCTGTGCAGTACACACATAGAGACCACGCACACACACAGAGTACAGTGCACACATAGAGACCAGGACACACAGGGACATAGAGACCAGCACACACACAGGACATAGAGACACACACACACACACACACAGACCACACACACATAGAGACCACCAGCTGTGCAGTACACAGTTTGTATATAGAACAGTGTAGTCAGTACAGGACACATAGAGAACAGCGCTGTACAGTACAGATACAAAAGCTGTAATAAATACAGACATAAACAAACATTTTCAGTTTTGACAGTTCACACACACACACATTTTTACACAACACATACACACACACACACACAAACAACACAAACACACACTACACAGACACACACAACAACACACACACACACACACAGACACACACAACAAACATCCCCACACACACACACACACACACACACACACACACACACAGACACACACACACACAACACACACACAACACAGACACATTGACACACAACACACACAACACAGACACACGAGTTCTGTCCTGTACACAGACACACACAGGCCACATTCGCAACACACACACACACAAACACAACACAACACAGACACACAGACACACACAGACACACACACATACAGACACACACAGAGACACACAGGCCCACACACACACACACACACACACACACACACACACACACACACACACACACACAGACACACACACACACACACACACAACACAAACACACACAACACAGACACACAGACACACATACAGACACACACAGAGACACACAGGCACACACACACACACACGCACGCACACACACAGGCACACACACACACACACACACCCTGCCGCAGTTTGTATATAGAACAGTGTAGTCGACTCGACTTGTCATAACACGTACATTATTAAATACAATAAATAAATAAATAAATAAATAAATAAATAAATAAATAAACTTACTTTCAGTTTTGAAGTTCGAACCCTAACCCTATTTTTTATATAATAATAAAAACAATATATAAATGAAGCAAAGTAGTATCTATTCTTTTAAAAACAACAACAAAATCTGTTTCGGACCTCAAACAAAATCCCTTTCTTCTCTCCCAAAAAACTGTCTTTCTCTCTTTTGTTCTTTTTTGTTGTAGGTTTTTTCTTTCTTTTTTTACAAACGCTTCAGTCCCATTGAATCCAGTTGAACGCCAATCCTGGACAGCTCCGAGTTCTGCCCTGTAGTTTTAAGCCGAGTTCTTGTTCAGGATTCGCCAGCAGCGCATTTTAAAGCTATTCGAACGTTTGGGCGAACCCGCTTCGAAATGGGCGGGGATGGAATGTTCAAGTACGATATGCAAATTCTACCGGAATGACTGTAGGAGTGCGTGTGCGCGTAGAGTGTACTGCTAGAACCAAAAGTATAGCAGCACCCCGATATAATTAATTCATTTGGAGTCATGAAGTCGAAGGAAACCTGCTGGATATAGTTAACATATTGAATTACAATGCTTCCCTATGCTTTACCACACCTCTCTGTGCTTTACAATGCTTCCCTATGCTTTACTACACCTCTCTGTGCTTTTACAATGCTTCCCTATGCTTTACTACACTGCTCTGTGCTTACAATGCTTCCCTATGCTTTACCAGACCTCTCTGTGCTTTACAATGCTTCCCTATGCTTTACCACACCTCTCTGTGCTTTACAATGCTTCCCTATGCTTTACCACACCTCTCTGTGCTTTACAATGCTTCCCTATGCTTTACCAGACCCTCTGTGCTTTACAATGCTTCCCTATGCTTTACCAGACCTCTCTGTGCTTTACAATGCTTCCTATGCTTTACCAGACCTCTCTGTGCTTTACAATGCTTCCCTATGCTTTACCAGACCTCTCTGTGCTTTACAATGCTTCCCGGTTCCTTTCCCCACCTCCCTATGCTTTACCAGACCTCTCTGTGCTTTACAATGCTTCCCTATGCTTTTACCACACCTCTCTGTGCTTTACAATGCTTCCCTATGCTTTTACCAGACCTCTCTGTGCTTTACAATGCTTCCCTATGCTTTACCAGACCTCTCTGTGCTTTACAATGCTTCCCTATGCTTTACCAGACCTCTCTGTGCTTTACAATGCTTCCCTATGCTTTACCGTTGCGATCGTGCATTTTAATTGTTCACGTGTGCTGGTCCTAGAAAAGGCTCGCTCGATTGTCACAGAGCCAGAAGTAAGTGGAAATATTTGAAATACTTGGAACTTATTTCACGTCACCTCGCCCTGTTTGTGATTATTTTTGTATTGTGTGGCCCCATGATGAATCGGGTGTGTTTGGGTGTGAGAGAGGGGAGGGGAGAGGAGAGAGAGAGAGTGACACAGAGAGAGAGGGAGAGTTTAGTTTCATTAAAGCTGGAGACAGACAGAGCCGCACAATCCTGTTCAGTTTGACGCTACAATATAATCCCTTCTTTTCAGTGTTTTTCTTGGTGTCTGTATGTGTCAGTGTGTGTGTGTGTGTCAGTGTGTGTGTGCGTGTGTGCGTCAGTTTGTGTGTGTGTGTGTCAGTTCGTGTGTGTGTGTGTGCAGCTCTAGTTCCCAAAAAACAGTTGTTTCATTAAAGCTGCAGACAGACAGAGCCCCACAATCCTGTTCAGTTTGACGCTACAATATAATCCCTTCTTCTCAGTGTTTTTCTTGGTGTCTGTATGTGTCAGTGTGTGTGTGTGTGTGCGTCAGTTTGTGTGTGTGTGTGTCAGCGTGCGTGTGTGTCTGTGTGAGTGTGTGTCTCTGTGTGTTTGTGTTTCAGTGTGTGTGTCAGCGTGCGTGTCTCTGTGTGTGTATGTTTCTGTGCGTGTGTGTCTGTCTCTGTGCGTGTGTCTGTGTGCGTGTGTGTCAGTGTGTCTGTGTGCGTGTGTCAGTGTGTGTGTCTGTGTGTCTGTGTGTGTGTGTGTGTGTGTGTATAGCTCTAGTTCCCGCCTCCTGAATCGCGATTCACTTGAATCCATTCTGTTTCGTGTTCTTGTTTTTCTTCACATTATTTCACTACCAGGTGTTTTCATGAAGGCAGGTTTTAACACGCAGAGCAGAACCCGAAGATCAGATCAGCAAACCTTTCAGAGTCACTGAAAAATTCTTCCAGAATCTGCATAAGGTTATGACATTCTTCCAGTTTCTTTTTCATTAAAGCTGCAGACAGACAGAGCCCCACAATCCTGTTCAGTTTGACGCTACAATATGATTTAAATATTTTATTTAACACCATCATATAATCAAAGAAACTACAAAATGATTACACTGCAGAGACAGAATCTAAATATAAACTACAGCTCCCAGCATGCCGGTGCACTAGCAGTAGCAGGGAGGGATGATGGGAGCTGTAGTTCTGTAAACGGTGACCTGAACTACAGTGTGTTTATGTAACATCTGCCCAGCGCTGCATGATAACGTAACAGCAACGCTCGTCCACCATTGACTGTCAACGTGGGTCCAACCAAACTACTGACAGCACCTAGAATTTAAGGATTGAGAACTAATTAAATAGATATACTGTAACAGAGATGCTCGCCAGACAGGCTCTCCTCTCTCAGGCTCTTTCCCCTTTAAAAAACGACCCAAGAGAGTATATGTTAAAACTTCATGCTGATTTGAACTCGGCTCTCGCCAAGATAAGCACCAACTAAGACGTAGCTTCACAGTAAACTAATGTGATCCATCTGCGTCTCCATCCATTTACGTTTCCTTCCATATGATGATGTAGATATCCTTCTGCCTGGTGTTGATGGCTGAAGTGTATTGCTGGCTCCAGGGATCAGCTTATTTTGCCTCCCTAGCGCATCAACGGCTGCGATGCTGGCTCCGGGGATCAGCCACAGTGTGGTCTCCCCAGCGCATCAGCATGACAACCGTCTGGATTGAGCTAAGTAGGGTACATCTCTGGGGTCTTCAAGTGGGCACCTTCCTCTGTGTTTCGTCGACTAGCCCACGACACCTCAAGAGGGCTCGACGGTGATTCTGGCGTCCCAGCATCACCCCCCCTCCGTCCCCCACTCAACTCAGCCCAGCTTACTTACCTGTACATCAGCGTTTCTTTCTTTCTATTGTGCTTGAGATCCCCAGCAATGGAGGCTCTCTCTCGGGATCTTTCCCCTTTAAACCCAAACACAGGAACTGGAATTTTTAACAGCGCGGTTGGGCTAATTTTATTTTATTATTAAAAACACACAAAAATAAACAAATGTAAACAAAAAACCTGGAGTGCTAACTACACTTCAGGAACACACTGTCTAACACGGGACAGCTAAGGTGTTTCCCCGTCCTTACACAAAAAACACACTGTTTAGCCAAAATCGTACACACATTACCATTTTTCCTTCCTTCCTTCCTTTCTTTCTTTCTTTCTTTCTTTCTTTCTTTCTTTCTTTCTTTCTTTTAATGACGCACAGTCGGGCTGTTCACACAGCAGCCCTGAGCAGACTGAGCTCTCCTTAAGTATCCTGCACCTAGCTCTAATTTACAATGATAGCCAGGTGCAGGGGATAATTAACAATAATTGGCAATTAAATTAGGACTTTTCAGCCCATGTCCTTCTGGGAAACTACACTTTTTACAATATATATATATATATATATATATATATATATATATATATATATATATATATATATATATATGAACATTATTATTATTATGTATTCCTTAGCAGACACCGTTATGCAGAGAGGCTTACAAATGTTACAAAATATCACATTATAAAATATCACTTTACAGATCAGAGCAGTTATAAAGTCCAGTAACATCATTAGAAAATAAGATCAAATTCAAATGAACAAAAAACAAAATACAGTAAATAATTCATGTTAGTAAAGCAAATAGGAGGTGAGAGAATGGATTTTAAAGATGGTCAGCGCTCCTTTAAAGGGAGGGGTCAGTGATCATGTTAATAAAGCTAATAAGAGGTGAGAGAATGGATTTTAAAGATGGTCAGCGCTCCTTTAAAGGGAGGGGTCAGTGATCCTGTTAATAAAGCTAATAAGAGGTGAGAGAATGGATTTTAAAGATGGTCAGCGCTCCTTTAAAGGGAGGGGCCAGTGATCATGTTAATAAAGCTAATAAGAGGTGAGAGAATGGATTTTAAAGATGGTCAGCGATCCTGTTAATAAAGCTAATAAGAGGTGAGAGAATGGATTTTAAAGATGGTCAGCGCTCCTTTAAAGGGAGGGGTCAGTGATCATGTTAATAAAGCTAATAAGAGGTGAGAGAATGGATTTTAAAGATGGTCAGCGCTCCTTTAAAGGGAGGGGTCAGTGATCATGTTGCTATTATAAGAGGCAAGATGGATTATATATATATATATATATAAAAAAAATTAAGCACTCATCAAAAAACTGAAATGTATCTTTGGAAGTTTTTTTTTTTACATTAACTTTTGTTGGAGAACTTTAAAAAAAAATAAAAAAAAATTAAAACCTTTTCTGAGAATGCAATATCACTTGTATTGCATGGGAATATATATGATATATATATATATATTTGTTTTAATTAAAATACACTTTTTTTTTTACATTTTTTAATTGGGTTTGACGTATAAAAAGTGAAAAGATTTACGATTTAAGAGACAGGAGCGACTGGGCGTATTAACTGATTTCAGACTGTGAGGTCCTATTATTTTTAATTCATTTCTCTGGGTTCAGGTCAAAGATTAGCAATGGGTCTCTGTCCCAGCCTCCAGGACTAAAGTAGGGGTACAGTTTTCCAGTGGCCTTGGCAACACTGACTGTATGAATCTCAGAGCTAGTCTCTGCATTGAAGAAGGAGAGCTGGAGTCCATCCATATCCAGAGTGACCCTCACTATCCTCAGCTCTGACTGGGAGCTGTGGTTACCTAAATCATTTTCAAACTTTCCATTCCTCAGACCCAGAGTCCAATTTAGTGGTTCTGTACCCCCACTGCTTTTTTCTCCTACCCCCAGTCGCCAGTTCTGCTTTTCCCCCACCTCCACCTCCCAGTAGTGTCTCCCTGAGGTGAACCCCTCTGTTCCTAGGACACTATACCATTTCTTCTCTTTCATGTATTCCCACTCTGTTTTGTCCCCAGTCTCACCTCTTTATTATCTTCAGAGAGGAAGAGACTGGGGCTGGCTGTCTCAGGGTCCAGAGTTACATCAGCTGTGTCCAGAAAAAGATGAGAGGAGAGGAGACAACGAGACTGAGTATGCGCTTGTCTGAAACAATAGACACCCAGACACCTCCCACAGCCCCAGAATGTGTCACTCACAATAACAAAAGCTAATTAAGGTTAATAGCAAGTTTCATGACAATTAGATAAGTGGTCCCCAGATATTTGCATGTGCGGACTGCCACACAGCTCTGGCTAAAAGTTTTGTAACACCTAGAATTTTAGGATTGAGACATAATTAAAAAAAAAAAACAACCTATATGAACATAATATTTTATTTAAACTCATGATGTAATCAAAGAAACTACAAAATGATACTGAAAAAAGGCTACCGGAAGCCATAATAGCAGTACAGTAAGTATTTAATGTTAGATTTCGAAATGTCACATTTTTCCAGTTTTTTGTTAAGTATCTGGGGAAAACTCCAAAGCAGCGGTGTGTGATTCTATATGTTAACAAGGGAACATTATTAAGCAGCTTTCACTGGACTCTATGAAGCTGAGCGAGTTCATTCTATATAGAGGGGTGGAATTCAATATGTTAACAAGGGAACATTATTCAGCAGCTTTCATTGGACTCTATGAAGCTGAGGGAGTTCATTCTATATAGGGGGTGTAATTCAATATGTTAACAAGGAACATTATTCAGAAGCTTTCATTGGACTCTATGAAGCTGAGGAGTTCATTCTATATAGAGGGGTGTAATTCAATATGTTAACAAGGAACATTATTCAGCAGCTTTCATTGGACTCTATGAAGCTGAGGGAGTTCATTCTATACCTGGGGGGGTGTAATTCAATATGTTAACAAGGGAACATTATTCAGCAGCTTTCATTGGACTCTATGAAGCTGAGTGAGTTCATTCTATATAGAGGGTGTGTAATTCAATATGTTAACAAGGGAACATTATTCAGCAGCTTTCATTGGACTCTGAAGCTGAGGGAGTTCATTCTATATAGAGGGTGTGTAATTCAATATGTTAACAAGGGAACATTATTCAGCAGCTTTCATTGGACTCTATGAAGCTGAGGGATATAGAGATATAGAGATGCAAAATGTGTGGCTGTAGATGTAGAGAAGACACAGGGATAGCAAATCAAGCGGGTTCGATTTAAAACCTGTGAGACGATAGCTTTGAATGCACGATGATGGGGGGCAGTGAAAATGTAAGGTAATAAAAGGCAGGGTATAGATTGTAAAACGTTTTAGGGAGCCTGTATTACCTGAGACAGGCGGTTTAGAAGAATTGGCTCCCATCCAGGACAGGATTCGCTGTAGAAAACCTGAAATACATCAAAGAGTTTCTGACCCACGCACACGGTCTCACCTGCAAACTAAATGCTTCAAACGGCACATATGCTCCCTACACTGGTCTCCAATGTGCCATGTTAACAATGGCATAGCAAAAGTGTATTTTCATTTTGAAACACCAGGAACGACACTCTCAGTCTGTTTGTTTGGCTAACAGGAAAGGTCTTCAGAAAGGGCATACAGCTGCTGTTTAACTTACCAGCTTTGACCAGCTGCTTCGGGATCTCTCCAGAGCCTGAAAGAAACGAGGAGAGACAGGAGGTTCATAGGCAGCAGTGTGGAGTAGTGGTTAGGGCTCTGAACTCCTAAATCAATCAGGTCATTATTATTATTATTATTATTATTATTATTATTATTATTATTATTATTATTATTATATCTCAATTCTGAAATTCTAAGTGATGTAAGTATAGAAGGGCAGCAGTGTGGAGTAGTGGTTAGGGCTCTGGACTCTTGACCGGAGGGTCGTGGGTTCAATCCCAGGTGGGGGACACTGCTGCTGTACCCTTGAGCAAGGTACTTTACCTAGATTGCTCCAGTAAAAACCCAGCTGTATAAATGGGGAACTGTATGTAAAAATAATAATGTGATATGTGTATAATGTGAAATAATGTGATATCTTATAACAATTGTAAGTCGCCCTGGATAAGGGCGTCTGCTAAGAAATAAATAGTAGTTAATTGTGCTCGCTGCGTTTTCCTGATGTCTTTATTTTCCCGTTTAACGCCTCCTCCCTCCCTCCCTTCCTGCTGTCCTTCCAGGATTAACTAACAGGGGATGAGCGGAAGGTTTTCCATGGAAAAAAACCCAGAAAGTGATCTATTTGCTGTACAGAACTGGCCATTAAAGTTGCTGAGGGGAGCGAACACAGACAAAAATAAAAATACCTTTTGGTTTAGGACTCGTGCCGTCTTCATCTGAAAGAGCAAGAATGAAACGCCATCACTTTATTTTGTAAATTCACAGCGATAAACTTATTAAAGCTAATAAGAGGTGAGAGAATGGATTTTAAAGATGGACAGCGCTCCTTTAAAGGGAGGGACCAGTGATCATGTTAATAAAGCTAATAAGAGGTGAGAGAATGGATTTTAAAGATGGTCAGCGCTCCTTTAAAGGGAGGGACCAGTGATCATGTTAATAAAGCTAATAAGAGGTGAGAGAATGGATTTTAAAGATGGTCAGCGCTCCTTTAAAGGGAGGGACCAGTGATCATGTTAATAAAGCTAATAAGAGGTGAGAGAATGGATTTTAAAGATGGTCAGTGCTCCTTTAAAGGGAGGGACCAGTGATCATGTTAATAAAGCTAATAAGAGGTGAGAGAATGGATTTTAAAGATGGTCAGTGCTCCTTTAAAGGGAGGGACCAGTGATCATGTTAATAAAGCTAATAAGAGGTGAGAGAATGGATTTTAAAGATGGTCAGCGCTCCTTTAAAGGGAGGGGCCAGTGATCATGTTAATAAAGCTACTAAGAGGTGAGAGAATGGATTTTAAAGATGGTCAGCGCTCCTTTAAAGGGAGGGCCCAGTGATCATGTTAATAAAGCTAATAAGAGGTGAGAGAATGGATTTTAAAGATGGTCAGCGCTCCTTTAAAGGGAGGGGTCGGTGATCCTGTTAATAAAGCTAATAAGAGGTGAGAGAATGGATTTTAAAGATGGGCAGCACTCCTTTAAAGGGAGGGACCAGTGATCATGTTAATAAAGCTAATAAGAGGTGAGAGAATGGATTTTAAAGATGGTCAGCGCTCCTTTAAAGGGAGGGGCCAGTGATCATGTTAATAAAGCTAATAAGAGGTGAGAGAATGGATTTTAAAGATGGTCAGCGCTCCTTAAAGGGAGGGGCCAGTGATCATGTTAATAAAGCTAATAAGAGGTGAGAGAATGGATTTTTTAAAGATGGTCAGCGCTCCTTTAAAGGGAGGGCCAGTGATCCTGTTAATAAAGCTAATAAGAGGTGAGAGAATGGGTTTTAAAGATGGTCAGCGCTCCTTTAAAGGGAGGGACCAGTGATCATGTTAATAAAGCTAATAAGAGGTGAGAGAATGGATTTTAAAGATGGTCAGCGCTCCTTTAAAGGGAGGGGCCAGTGATCATGTTAATAAAGCTAATAAGAGGTGAGAGAATGGATTTTAAAGATGGTCAGCGCTCCTTTAAAGGGAGGGACCAGTGATCCTGTTAATAAAGCTAATAAGAGGTGAGAGAATGGATTTTAAAGATGGTCAGCACTCCTTTAAAGGGAGGCGCCAGTGATCATGTTAATAAAGCTAATAAGAGGTGAGAGAATGGATTTTAAAGATGGTCAGCGCTCCTTTAAAGGGAGGCGCCAGTGATCATGTTAATAAAGCTAATAAGAGGCGAGAGAATGGATTTTAAAGATGGTCAGCGCTCCTTTAAAGGGAGGGGCCAGTGATCATGTTAATAAAGCTAATAAGAGGCGAGAGAATGGATTTTAAAGATGGTCAGCACTCCTTTAAAGGGAGGCGCCAGTGATCATGTTAATAAAGCTAATAAGAGGTGAGAGAATGGATTTTAAAGATGGTCAGCGCTCCTTTAAAGGGAGGGCCCAGTGATCATGTTAATAAAGCTAATAAGAGGTGAGAGAATGGATTTTAAAGATGGTCAGCAAATTTAATGCGGAACCCACCGTCAGAAAAAAGGCCGTCATTATTACTGGTGCGATCTCGTGGTTTTTTTCTTCCAATCAGAGCTGTGAAGATGAAGATGAAGATTATTATTATTATTATTATTATTATTATTATTATTATTATTATTATCAACAACACATACGGTAAGAAATAAAATGAGTTATGATGACCACAGCTGAGAAACGCCTATAATCGATTTAATTTACAGGTAGTGTTTTCTTTTCCCCTGTGTAACAACTAAATGGGCTTTTTAAATCGTAAGTCTGACTTTTTTCATTGCAAAGCAGACGCGACTCCTCTTCAGTAAACACAACCACGCTGCAGAACGACTCCGTATAGCGTAAAATACTGTATTTATTATATTTCATTCTAGCTGTAATAAAAGATGAGTTTTTTTTTTTTAATTAACAAAGTCGCGATCCAAAGCCGGGCCGATTTTAAAAGACAATTTAGCAAAACGGAAATGAAGCCAATTTTAGTATGAAGGCGTTTCTCAGCTGTGACACACGGATGGCTTCACAGATATCAGCTGAATTCTTAAAGGTAGAAAAATCGAGATAAAAGACCGAAATACAGAAGCCCGAATTCTAATAACAATAATTATCATAATTCACATTACAAATCCCGTTCCCATGACAACCAGCAGCTACGCTTTGTAATATCGCGAGAGAGTAGATTTCCTCACAGCGTACACCGCGTTTCAATACATGGAGATGCCATATGAAGACTGAAAAGCAATTCAAACATTTACAGCCTTAATTAATCCCTCTCGTAACACCCTTACTGTAAAACAAACAGCGTGTGCTGATTGAACACTTATACGCACCCGCTGTCCTGTGGCTGGCTTTGACTCGCGTATTCTGTTTTGAAGATCTGGACATTCCTATAGATTGTGTGAAAACGTTAGTGAAAGTCATACCATTAAAGAAAAAAAAGTAAATAACAAGCGGGATGTTAACCCATCCAGATCAAAAATACTACAGCTCTGGCCAAAAGTTTGCATCCCCCTCTATATAGAATGGACTAATTCTGCTTCATAGAGTCCAATGAAAGCTGCTGAATAATGTTCCCTTGTTAACATATTGAATTCCACCCCCTCTATATAGAATGAACTCACTCAGCTTCATAGAGTCCAATGAAAGCTGCTGAATAATGTTCCCTTGTTAACATATTGAATTACACACCCTCTATATAGAATGAACTCCCTCAGCTTCATAGAGTCCAATGAAAGCTGCTGAATAATGTTCCCTTGTTAACATATTGAATTCCACCCCCTCTATATAGAATGAACTCCCTCAGCTTCATAGAGTCCAATGAAAGCTGCTGAATAATGTTCCCTTGTTAACATATTGAATTCCGGGCTCCAGAAATGCTCCACTGTTTACTAACTCCGCCCACTTGTGACATCATTGTCCTATCCTTCTTTATATAGTCCTAGGTTTAGGGTTAGGTTATCGTTATGAAATAAACGTCCTTTTAGTAACATTTTCACCCTTATCATGTGATCAGGCTGTAGCCTATAATCATGACGTCTGACCCTGGGTGAGCTGCGCTGTGCGAGTCTGTGTTCTGCTGCAGTACCCCTCTCCAGCCGCTACTCACAATCAGAGTGCTGTACTTAGAATCTTTTCAATACTGTCTCTGTGTGACACCGAACACTTAGAAACTTCGATTAGAAAATTGAAATGAGAAAAAAAAAATATGACCTGCTGGCTGATAACGTAAGTCGGTCTCCTCATCTGAAAAAGACAAGACCGAAACACAGTGACGTTATTGCCAGCAGAATTATACATTAATTTGAAAGATGGTCAGCGCTCCTTTAAAGGGAGGGGCCAGTGATCATGTTAATAAAGCTAATAAGAGGTGAGAGAATGGATTTTAAAGATGGTCAGCGCTCCTTTAAAGGGAGGGGCCAGTGATCATGTTAATAAAGCTAGTAAGAGGTGAGAGAATGGATTTTAAAGATGGTCAGCGCTCCTTTAAAGGGAGGGGCCAGTGATCATGTTAATAAAGCTAATAAGAGGTGAGAGAATGGATTTTAAATATGGTCAGCGCTCCTTTAAAGGAAGGGGGCCAGTGATCATGTTAATAAAGCTAATAAGAGGTGAGAGAATGGATTTTAAAGATGGTCAGCGCTCCTTTAAAAGGAGGGGCCAGTGATCATGTTAATAAAGCTAATAAGAGGTGAGAGAATGGATTTTAAAGATGGTCAGCGCTCCTTTAAAGGAAGGGTGCCAGTGATCATGTTAATAAAGCTAATAAGAGGTGAGAGAATGGATTTTAAAGATGGTCAGCGATCCTTTAAAGGGAGGGTCCAGTGATCATGTTAATAAAGCATTTTGCTGGTTTTATCTTATTGTAGTCAAGCCATTTGAACTGCAGCAAATTTAATGCGGAACCCACCGTCAGAAAATAAAATGCTGCCATTATTCCTGGTGTGACCTCGTGGTTTTGTTGTTTGTTTAACAGCTGTGAAAACAAATCAAATTATTATTATTATTATTATTATTATTATTATTATTATTATTATTATTATCAGCAACACATCCGATTACAATGATTTGACCGCATTCTTTCTACATTTCTGGTTGCTTTCTGGTTTGGTCTCTTTTGATTTTAGATTCTTCCAGCTCCTATATACAGTTTTAGACTGAAAAACAGAAGCTTCGTTCTGCTGGTGCAGAGGCATGCTGGGAGCTGTAGTTCTGATTCTGTTTCAGAACAGTCACTGTGAAAAAGAACTACAGCTCCCAGCAACCCTCGCTGTACTGCTGGTGCAGAGGTATGCTGGGAGCTGTAGTTCTGATTCTGTTTCAGAACAGTCACTGTGAAAAAGAACTACAGCTTCCAGCAACCCCTCGCTGTACTGCTGGTGCAGAGGTATGCTGGGAGCTGTAGTTCTGATTCTGTTTCAGAACAGTCACTGTGATAAAGAACTACAGCTCCCAGCATCCCTCGCTGTACTGCTGGTGCAGAGGTATGCTGGGAGCTGTAGTTCTGATTCTGTTTCAGAACAGTCACTGTGAAAAGAACTACAGCTCCCAGCAACCCCTCGCTGTACTGCTGGTGCAGAGGTATGCTGGGAGCTGTAGTTCTGATTCTGTTTCAGAACAGTCACTGTGATAAAGAACTACAGCTCCCAGCATCCCTCGCTGTACTGCTGGTGCAGAGGTATGCTGGGAGCTGTAGTTCTGATTCTGTTTCAGAACAGTCACTGTGAAAAAGAACTACAGCTCCCAGCAACCCTCGCTGTACTGCTGGTGCAGAGGTATGCTGGGAGCTGTAGTTCTGATTCTGTTTCAGAACAGTCACTGTGATAAAGAACTACAGCTCCCATCTCCCAATCTTTTTTTTTTTAATAACGGTCAGTGCTCCTTTAAAGGGAGGGGCCAGTGACCATATTAATAAAGCATTTCGCTGGTTTTATCTTATTGTAGTCAAGCCGTTTGAACTGCAGCAAATTTAATGCGGAACCCACCGTCAGAACATAAAATGTCTCTGTTCACAGTCTGATCTTGTCGTTTTGTTGTTTGTTTAACAGCTGTGAAAACAAATCAAATTATTATTATTATTATTATTATTATTATTATTATTATTATTATCAGCAACACATCCGATTACAATGATTTGACCGCATTCTTTCTACATTTCTGGTTGCTTTCTGGTTTGGTCTCTTTTGATTTTAGATTCTTCCAGCTCCTATATACAGTTTTAGACTGAAAAACAGAAGCTTCGTTCTGCTGGTGCAGAGGCATGCTGGGAGCTGTAGTTCTGATTCTGTTTCAGAACAGTCACTGTGATAAAGAACTACAGCTCCCAGCATCCCTCGCTGTACTGCTGGTGCAGAGGTATGCTGGGAGCTGTAGTTCTGATTCTTTCAGAACAGTCACTGTGAAAAAGAACTACAGCTCCCAGCATCCCTCACTGTACTGCTGGTGCAGAGGCATGCTGGGAGCTGTAGTTCTGATTCTGTTTCAGACTCTACTTCAACCAAACGTGTAAACAGTCACTGTGAAAAAAAGAACTACAGCTCCCAGCATCCCTCACTGGTACTGGTGCAGAGGTATGCTCGAGCTGTAGTTCTGATTCTGTATAAAGAACTACAGCTCCCATCTCCCAATCATTTTTTTTAATAATTTGACTGCACTGGTACATATAGGAACTTTTCATTAAAGAACGTACCTTTTGATATTTAGTGGACAGGCAATAAGCCACTATTGCGATGAATATAAGAATAACAAACCACGGCAATACTGTGAGCCAGATAGGGGACTTGGCATCTCCTGTTGAAACAACAAGAAAAAGAAAAAAAACAGGAATGCTGTTTTGTAAACTTTGTGAGGATTTTCACAGATTTTCTTTGTATAATAGACGTGCAGTACTGTACACTGGAGTTAATAAAGGGATTATAATATACAGCTGGGACCAAAAGTTTAGCATCACCCCCTCTCTATATAGAATGAACTAATTTACTTCATAGAGTCCAATGAAAGCTGCTGAATAATGTTCCCTTGTTAACATATTCAATTCCACACCCTCTATATAGAATGAACTCCCTCAGCTTCATAGAGTCCAATGAAAGCTGCTGAATAATGTTCCCTTGTTAACATATTGAATTCCACACCCTCTATATAGAATGAACTCACTCAGCTTCATAGAGTCCAATGAAAGCTGCTGAATAATGTTCCCTTGTTAACATATTGAATTCCACACCCCTATATAGAATGAACTCACTCAGCTTCATAGAGTCCAATGAAAGCTGCTGAATAATGTTCCCTTGTTAACATATTGAATTACACCCCCTCTATATAGAATGAACTCCCTCAGCTTCATAGAGTCCAATGAAAGCTGCTGAATAATGTTCCCTTGTTAACATATTGAATTACACACCTCTATATAGAATGAACTCCCTCAGCTTCATAGAGTCCAATGAAAGCTGCTGAATAATGTTCCCTTGTTAACATATTGAATTCCACCCCCTCTATATAGAATGAACTCACTCAGCTTCATAGAGTCCAGTGAAAGCTGCTGAATAATGTTCCCTTGTTAACATATTGAATTCCACACCCTCTATATAGAATGAACTCCTCAGCTTCATAGAGTCCAATGAAAGCTGCTGAATAATGTTCCCTTGTTAACATATTGAATTCCACACCCTCTATATAGAATGAACTCCCTCAGCTTCATAGAGTCCAATGAAAGCTGCTGAATAATGTTCCCTTGTTAACATATTGAATTCCACACCCTCTATATAGAATGAACTGCCCTCAGCTTCATAGAGTCCAATGAAAGCTGCTGAATAATGTTCCCTTGTTAACATATTGAATTCCACACCTCTATATAGAATGAACTCCCTCAGCTTCATAGAGTCCAATGAAAGCTGCTGAATAATGTTCCTTGTTAACATATTGAATTCCACACCCTCTATATAGAATGAACTCACTCAGCTTCATAGAGTCCAATGAAAGCTGCTGAATAATGTTCCCTTGTTAACATATTGAATTCCACACCCTCTATATAGAATGAACTCACTCAGCTTCATAGAGTCCAATGAAAGCTGCTGAATAATGTTCCCTTGTTAACATATTGAATTACACACCAGCGCTTTGGAGTTTTCCCAGATACTTCACGAGAAAACTGACTGGAAAAAATGTGGCATTTCAAACTCTAACATGAAATCCTTACTGTACTGCGATTATGGCTTCCGATTTTTTTTTTTTTTTTTGCGATATCATGTAGTAGTTTCTTTACGTGATGTTAAATAAAAGATCTTAATTATGTTCATATATGATTTTTTCTTTTAATTATGTCTCAATCCTAAAATTCTAGGTGATGCAAAAACTTGCAGCCACAGCTGTAGTATAACGACTGTCTCTGAGATACAATGCTTTCAAATCCTCGCACAGAAGCGTTTCCCATGGTAAAGTATAGGGAAGCATTGTAAAGCACAGAGAGGTCTGGTAAAGTATAGGGAAGCATTGTAAAGCACAGAGAGGTCTGGTAAAGCATAGGGAAGCATTGTAAAACACAGAGAGGTCTGGTAAAGCATAGGGAAGCATTGTAAAGCACAGAGAGGTCTGGTAAAGCATAGGGAAGCATTGTAAAGCACAGAGAGGTATGGTAAAGCATAGGGAAGCATTGTAAAGCACAGAGAGGTCTGGTAAAGCATAGGGAAGCATTGTAAAGCACAGAGAGGTCTGGTAAAGCATAGGGAAGCATTGTAAAGCACAGAGAGGTCTGGTAAAGCATAGGGAAGCATTGTAAAGCACAGAGAGGTCTGGTAAAGCATAGGGAAGCATTGTAAAAGCACAGAGAGGTCTGGTAAAGCATAGGGAAGCATTGTAAAGCACAGAGAGGTCTGGTAAAGCATAGGGAAGCATTGTAAAGCACAGAGAGGTCTGGTAAAGCATAGGGAAGCATTGTAAAGCACAGAGAGGTCTGGTAAAGCATAGGGAAGCATTGTAAAGCACAGATAAGTGAATTGCGTCATTAAAGCCTCTGAAAGTGGGCGTGGATTTTAAAACCTCACCTGTAACCTTCAGTTTCACAACGGCTTGTGCGTACTTGATTTTGTGAATCACAGAGCAGATATAGCTTCCGAGTCCGAGGTCTGGATGTTGCTCAGCTGGAGGGACAGATTGCCAACGCTGAGTTCTTCTATAAAGAGGCGGGCTCTGTCTCTGTATTCGTCAGGCTGGGTACTCGACACGGTATTCTGGAGCGTGTAGAAATACAGTGGAGGCTTAATCCCGTCTTTAAACCACCGCACCTCCATTCTCACTGCGTCACCGAGCGGGGAGAGGCGGCACGGCAGTGTCACGGTGTCACCCACGATACCAGAGACCAGATCCACCGGCACCTCCACAGAATATCCATCTGCAACAACGAAGATTATATACATGTGTGTGTGGGTGTGTTTGCATCACCGTCTCTATAGAGAATGAACTCACTCAGCTTCATAGAGTCCAATGAAAGCTGCTGAATAATGTTCTCTTGTTAATATATTGAATTCCACACCCTCTATATAGAATGAACTCGCTCAGCTTCATAGAGTCCAATGAAAGCTGCTGAATAATGTTCCCTTGTTAACGTATTGAATTACACACCCTCTATATAGAATGAACTCCCTCAGCTTCATAGAGTCCAATGAAAGCTGCTGAATAATGTTCCCTTGTTAACATATTGAATTCCACCCCCTCTATATAGAATGAACTCCCTCAGCTTCATAGAGTCCAATGAAAGCTGCTGAATAATGTTCCCTTGTTAACATATTGAATTCCACCCCCTCTATATAGAATGAACTCCCTCAGCTTCATAGAGTCCAATGAAAGCTGCTGAATAATGTTCCCTTGTTAACATATTGAATTCCACCCCCTCTATATAGAATGAACTCCCTCAGCTTCATAGAGTCCAATGAAAGCTGCTGAATAATGTTCCCTTGTTAACATATTGAATTCCACACCCTCTATATAGAATGAACTCCCTCAGCTTCATAGAGTCCAATGAAAGCTGCTGAATAATGTTCCCTTGTTAACATATTGAATTACACACCCTCTATATAGAATGAACTCCCTCAGCTTCATAGAGTCCAATGAAAGCTGCTGAATAATGTTCCCTTGTTAACATATTGAATTACACACACATCGCTTTGGAGTTTTCCCAGATACTTCACGACAAAACTGACTGTAAAAAATGCGACATTTCGAAATCTAACATGAAATACTTACTGTACTGCGATTATGGCTTCCGGTAGACTTTTTTTTTTTTCGATATCATTTTGTAGTTTTCTTTTGATTACATCATGATGTTAAATAAAAGATCTAAATTATGTTCATATAGATTTTTTTTTTTTTTAATTTGGAATGAAATCTGCTGATTAAATGTTTCGTTGACACATTGAATTAAATACCGCTTTGTATCCTTAAGGATACACTGCCGTGCGAAATGTGACATTTGGAAATGTGATCCGACGGGCGACTCTAAAGCGGTGTTCTTACCTGTCTGTGTGGCGCACACAAAACTGAAGAGGAAAAGGAGACAGATACTGCACAGAAACAATCTTCTCATTTTAAGAATTCCTCTGAAATGCTTTGATATCAAACGTCCCTCAAAGTAGGATTCTGGAATAAAAAAAATAAATGCATCAAAAAATATTATTACATCATTTAATTTATTATTATTAATAATAATAATAATAATAATAATAATAATAATAATAATAATAATCATCATCATCATAATTTTATATACCGCCTTTCATAAGCAAATATCACAAAGTGGACTGATACAATAATAAAAATGAAATCATAAAAATGTACAGATAATACCAGGATAGACAATATTAAAAGCAAGAAACATCATAACAGTGTGACGTGCTTACGATACACGCAAACGTTGTATTCCTAAACAGCAGTGTTTGTACGTCATCAAGCGTCACGCAGGTGTTCGGTCATTTGGAACTCTAAATAATTGTTAAGCGTTATGTTTTTTTAATCTCGCCAAGTTTAATGTTTAGATTTTAAACTAAATATGTTTCAATCCTAAGATTTAGTTCAGCAGCGTTAGACCGATTCCTGCTACACGTGTGGGAATCCTCTTTAAATGTGCGGCCGGCAAAAAAACTACAGTACTGCGGAGTATCCAAAGTCCACAAACCATAATTCAGTCGATCAAACAATGATACGCTTTATTCATTTCGAAATTTAACACGACAATATTGTACAGCAGTATTATTATTTCTTCCGATATACTTTTTGCGATATAATCGTGTTTGATTACACGACGTTTAATGCAAGATCTAAATATGTGGGCAAGTTTATTTTAAGTTATGTCGCAATCCTAAGATTCTATGCCATGCAAAACTTTTGGCCAGAGCTATATCGTAGAATCGATTTTCATTGTACGTATGCATTAGGAAAATAATACGTTCAGTGGTCCAGTGGTTAAAGAAGGGGCTCTATACCTTAGGACAGCAGTGTGGAGTAGCGGTTAGGGCTCTGGACTCTTGACCGGAGGGTTGTGAGTTCAATCCCAGGTGGGGGACACTGCTGCTGTACCCTTGAGCAAGGTACTTTACCTAGATTGCTCCAGTAAAAACCCACCTGTATAAATGGGTAATTGTATGTAAAAATAATGTGATATCTTGTAACAATTGTAAGTCGCTCTGGATAAGGGCGTCTGCTAAGAAATAAATAATAATATACCAGGCTCAGCCACTGACTCACTGTGTGCGTGACCCTGAGCAAGTCACTGAACCTCCTTGTGCTCCGTCCTTCGGCTGAGACGCAAAACAAACGCGGGCCTGCTGGAAGTGACTCTGCAGCAGCAGTTGATGATGCAGAGCTAAACCCCCTCGTCTCTGTAAATCGTTTTGTATAAAAGCGTCTGTTAAGTGATATAATAACGAGCTGTGGTGAAGGTTTCGTTATTCCTACCTTATTTCTTCAGCGTCGGAAAGAACCGCGACCGCGACTCCAATGCTGTTTTCTTCCTAAAGTTTTTCTGAAGGATATTTCAGTGAAGCGTTTCCCTCGCTGTTTTTAGAGCAAATTTAGTCTCTGCTACTTTCACTTTTGGTTTGGAAATATTAATAGCTACTTTGCACTTTGCCCTTACAACGGCGGGATAGAGGCAGACCGGACCAACCCCAGAGTGCGCAGAATATAGAACCATAGCGCCCCCTAGAGGAGTTTTGTCAATTCAATTGAATGTCAATTGAAGGACTAGGCTGTAGGATTATTCCTATACTTACACCACCTAGAATTTTAGGATTAAGAAATAATAATAATAATAATAATAATAATAATAATAATAATAATAATGCAATTTAGTTATTTTATTTAACGTCGTGTAATCAAAATAAAACTACAAAATAATATCGCAAAAAAAAATAAAGCCTACCGGAAGCCATAATCGCAGTACAGTAAGTATTTCATGTTAGATTTCGAAATGTCACATTTTTCCAGTCAGTTTTGCCGTGAAGTATCTGGGAAAACTTCAAAGCGCTGGGTGTGTAATTCAATATGCTAACAAGGGAACATTATTCAGCAGCTTTCATTGGACTCTATGAAGCTGAGGGAGTTCATTCTATATAGAGGGGGTGTAATTCAATATGTTAACAAGGGAACATTATTCAGCAGCTTTCATTGGACTCTATGAAGCTGAGTGAGTTCATTCTATATAGAGGGTGTGGAATTCAATATGTTAACAAGGGAACATTATTCAACAGCTTTCATTGGACTCTATGAAGCTGAGGGAGTTCATTCTATATAGAGGGTGTGGAATTCAATATGTTAACAAGGGAACATTATTCAGCAGCTTTCACTGGACTCTATGAAGCTGAGGGAGTTCATTCTATATAGAGGGTGTGGAATTCAATATGTTAACAAGGAACATTATTCAACAGCTTTCATTGGACTCTATGAAGCTGAGGGAGTTCATTCTATATAGAGGGTGTGTAATTCAATATGTTAACAAGGGAACATTATTCAGCAGCTTTCATTGGACTCTATGAAGCTGAGGGAGTTCATTCTATATAGAGGGTGTGGAATTCAATATGTTAACAAGGGAACATTATTCAGCAGCTTTCATTGGACTCTATGAAGCTGAGGGAGTTCATTCTATATAGAGGGGTCATGCATTAATTTAAGTAAAGTGTGTTTGGTGTTTCTGTTTTGATCTTGTGACATACCAGCCAGTGTCTATGTTTTTTCCTGTGTGGGATCAGCTATATGTATGTATTTATATTATAGTTTAGTCCGGGCAGCAGTGTGGAGTCGTGGTTAGGACTCTGGAGGGTCGTTGGTTCAATCCCAGGTGGGGGACACTGCTGCTGCACCCTTGAGCAAGGTACTTTACCTAGATTGCTCCAGCAAAAAATGATGTGATATCTTGTAACAATTGTAAGTCGCCCTGGATAAGGGCGTCTGCTAAGACATAAATAATAATGACTTCAGATAACAATTGTTGCTACAAAAGCAAAGATGAGGTTGCTCTGGGTTGTCTTATTAACGTCACATTCTTTTCCTTGGCTCCACTCCCCACAGGCTAAAACCCTAGAAGAGTTATATTTTCACGTGGTTTACGCGCTATTTACGCGCTGGAAGATAGGGTGCGCAAATAGCGCGTAAACCACGTGATTATAATTGGTGAGAAATTTCAATTCAAAGGGCGGGTGTAGTCGAACCATTTGGCCGGTAGGGGGCGCCACACGTATTGTAAAAGCATGACGTTGGTTTAATTCCAGTGCAGTCTGTAATTAGACTGGCAGTATTGGGGACGGTATAGTCTGTCTCGACCTCTCTGCTGTTTTTGTACAATTTTGTACGTTTTCAGATCACACTGAGTGTCTTTATTTCATAAATAGTGTCACGTAGTTCTCTTTTCAACTTAGATGGACGTGCTGTTTCCCGTGCGGGCTCATTTGACTGCAGGGATTCGTGTTAAATTGTAACCCGTAATGTCAAGTTAAAAAGCTGTGTTTAATAAAAAAGGTCTGCTTATTTTATCCTAACATTACAACAAGAGTTTTGCATTTCCCTTTACACTGTTAGAACAAAGGGTACAACTGGCATCGTTTTATGTGCCCCAAAGAACAAACAGATACCATATTCCCTTTAAGGTACGATTAACATCCTTGCTGGTACTTTTTTTTATGAATAAAAAGGTAAAACATTTAAAAATATATAAGTCTAAAACTACAATTGTATCCTACAAATAAAGTACTATACCTTCATTACGTCACAGAAAGGAGAAAATGAATCTCCGCGTGTGCACGTGATCTTTGAACAGCTCGAGCAAGGACGGTTGAAGAAGTTAAGAAGCTTTCTTTTTTTTGGCGGTTAAATTTCGTGAAAATGTCGGTCTTACATTTGTTGTCAACAGATGACCTGATATCAAAATTAGGTGAACACGGTATACATTTTACTGAGGATGAAGTGGCAAAATTTAAAAGGTAGGATAAAAAAAGAAATACAATTAAAAAAAAAAAAAAAAAAGTTTCCTGGTGAAATAACATTAGGTGGGATATTTCTAACTAACCAGGTGTTAACTAAAAGCTGTGCCATTTTGTCTGAAAGAGTATTAAACTAGTATTGTCTTGCTTTTTTGTGGTTAAAGAGATGTTATTAATTCTATCGACACCAATATGACAGCGCGTAAATATTAAACGGTAAAACATGACCTCGTTTTTGTCAACTATTTTAGAACAGAGTAGCCTAGCCTATTGTGTTATCATATTTCATTAATGTACAAATATATATATATATATATATATATATATATATATATATATATATATATATATATATATATATATATATATCGGTCAGTGACCACCGAGGTGAAAATACTTGGATTACATTCATTTCTTTTAGGTTATGAGTTCGCAAATGTTTAATGTAACTGCTTCTAGACCAGATTGTTTTTTGTAAAATATGTTTTGTTTTCAATGGAGACTGCTAATATGCTCTGTCCAGCAACTGGACTTTGTAATTCATTTGGTTAACACAAATGTATTGGTATCCTCCGTACCTTTACAATGCTCAAAGTATCACCTTTAATAAGAAATGTCAGTGAAAAGCTGTCGCTTTATACAACCTATTTTCAAAAGCAACGGAGTTTGAATACACAGCTAGAATCTGTGCCTTTTATTTTAATATCCAGTATGTTTGTCCCCATATTTATTACAACTGTGAATTGTAATGAAAAAATAATGTTGTAATTGTTCACATAGATGATTAATAAAAGGTGAAATTCCTGTTTTATTGGTTCTGGAGTGAATGGTTTTTATGCATCCAATTTAATTATTCGTAACTTTGTTTTTTAAAAACTACTTGTCAGCTATGTCATGGTACATTAGGAAGAGGTACTATTTGGTGGTATTATTATTATTATTATTATTATTATTATTATTATTATTATTATTATTATTATTATTTATTTCTTAGCAGACGCCCTTATCCAGGGCGATTTACAGTCGTAAACAAAAATACATTTCAAGAATCACAAGTATTAATACAATTAAGAGCAAAATAAAATACAATCACTTCGGTTCTAGCAAGTACAAGTGTGACAAAATACGATTCAATAACGGAGCAGATAACAGTGTCAGTGATAGTTACATCAGGATATGATTAAATACAAAATACTACAGATTCAATAACACTTGTGACAGACTACAGTACTCTAAAGTACAGGATTAAATGCAGTAAAATAGGGAGCAGATAAGAGCAAGTAAAGCGCTTTAAGGAATAGTGATCAAGTGTCCAGAGGGAAAAGAGGAGTTTCTACAGGTGCTGTCTGAAGAGGTGAGTCTTGAGGTACCATTAATAGGTACATAACTGTCACGTGAGGTACAAAACGAGATGGTACAAATTTGCACCCTCCAAAAAAATCCATATATTGTAACTTGAAAGGTACAGCAGCGGTTTTCAAAATGGGGTATGTACGGGTGTACGTTTCCTTTGTGTTGGGCAAGGTTATAAACACCTAACCGACTGCTGATTATTATTATTATTATTATTATTATTATTAATTTCTTAGCAGACGCCCTTATCCAGGGCGACTTACAATTGTTACAAGATATCACATTATACATTATTTCACATACAATTACCCATTTATATAGTTGGGTTTTTACTGGAGCAATCTAGGTAAAGTACCTTGCTCAAGGGTACAACAGCAGTGTCCCTCACTGGGGATTGAACCCACAACCCTCTGGTCAAGAGTCCAGAGCCCTAACCACTACTCCACACTGCTGATAGTGACTGAGCGCGGAGCGCACATGGCTAATTTAAACAGCAAGGTGGTGGTTCTGCAATCTGCAGGCTAAAAAGAAAAAAAAAATTGTATGATGTTGCTTCTTTTAAAAACGTGTAGTATTTAAGAACATGAGAAGAACATAAGAAAGTTTACAAACGAGAGGAGGCCCCATTCAGCCCATCTTGCTCGTTTGGTTGTTAGTAGCTTATTGATCCCAGAATCTCATCAAGCAGCTTCTTGAAGGATCCCAGGGTGTCAACTTCAACAACATTACTGGGGAGTTGGTTCCAGACCCTCACATTTCTCTGTGTAAAAAAGTGCCTCCTATTTTCTGTTCTGAATTCCCCCTTATCTAATCTCCATTTGTGACGCCTGGTCCTTGTTTCTTTTTTCAGGTTGAAAAAGTCCCCTGGGGTCGACATTGTCTATACCTTTTAGGATTTTGAATGCTTGAATCAGATCACCGCGTAGTCTTCTTTGTTCAAGACTGAATAGATTCAATTCTTTTAGCCTGTCTTCATACGACATGCCTTTTAAACCCGGGATAATTCTGTTTGCTCTTCTTTGCACTCTTTCTAGAGCAGCAATATCCTTTCTGTAACGAGGTGACCAGAACTGAACACAATATTCTAGATGAGGTCTTACTAATGCATTGTAAAGTTTTAACATTACTTCCCTTGATTTAAATTCAACACTTCTCACAATATATCCGAGCATCTTGTTGGACTTTTTTTTATAGCTTCCCCACATTGTCTAGATGAAGACATTTTTTAATCAACGTAAACTCCTAGGTCTTTTTTTATAGTTCCCTTCTTCAATTTCAGTATCTCCCATATGATATTTATAAAGCACACATTGTTGCGTGCATGCAATACCTTACACTTTTCTCTATTAAATGTCATTCTTGTTCAGTTCTGGGATCAATACTAACAACCAAACGCGCAGCGCAAGATGGGCTGAATGTCCTCCTCTCGTTTCTAAACTTTCTTATGTTCTTAACAGTAAATGGCTGAACTCCAGCCACTCCTACTTGTTTATTTATTTCTTTTTAATGACCCGCTTAAATTTTTTTGTAACTTGAAGTCCTATTCGTTCATTTTAAAATATAGAATAGCATACCCTTGTGTATGGGCTGCAGTGTTTACTAATCAGGGTGTAGTTTTACTGAAATCTGTGATGAAAAGCAGGCACGTCCATCACATTGGTAGGTAAATGAAATAATAATAATAATAATAATAATAATAAAATAATAATAATAATAATAATAATAATAATAATAATGAACTGATTGATTTAGGGGTGCCGTGCTGGACTTTGTCCTGGTACACCACAAAAAATATATATTCAACATGCATCACATCGACTGTTAAAAATAAATATTTCATTTAAACTATCACAAACTCTCTCTCTCTCTCTCTCTCTCTCTCTCTCTCTCTCTCTCTCTCTCTTCTCTGTACCTTTTTCGTTCTTCTCGTTGCTTCAGTCGTTCATTGGAAGGTTTTGCTCTTTTCGGGAGTGTCTCAAAATGTCGGTTTTCTTGTTTTTAGCTAGGCGAACAAAGAGAGGAATCTCTGCAAAAACACTTTCACTTTCACAGACTCGCACACACACACACACTCTCAACTCATGTAATGCATCGTCTATAATACATCTTTGTTAGTGTATTAACGCAACACTGTGTTGATGGTGCTGTTGCCAGCGTGTGAATTGCATGGGGTGTATCATTATACACAGAGTATAGGACAGATAGATAACGGGATGTGAGGTTCTGATTCATAGTGGTTGTTTTATAATGAAGTGTTTGCATCCTCCCCACTGCTCTGCTCAAAATCCTCTCGGCTACCAGCGGCGGAAGGGAGCGGTGAAACTAGAACACGAAAGCGAAAGTATTGCCAGATTCTACAAAACATCAAAACCCGAGCCTACAGTCACACGAACAAGGTTATATTCTGCGATCCTTCGTCATGCTGTAGTGCGGGCTTCATATAATACTATATTGTGCAAATACATACAATATTCGGTGTTCGGAAGAAGACTTTAACGGCACATTATTGTCGGTTCGTGATAGTTTATCAATCACAAGGGACGGTAAGTGTACATTGTTTCCGTTTATTTAGGCCCCTATCTGTTTGGTTGGTTGTTTGTCGCGTTTTTTCTGTCATACGTTTTCTGTTTGGTTGTTTGTTTAACTATTTTGTCGCCTTTTTTCTGTTATACGTTTTCTTTGTTGCCTTTATTTCAGAATTTACACACATGGTGCTCGGACACGCCTAAACCACCTGCCATGCCAAAAATATTTCCATGACCCTATATATAGAATGAACTAACTTTGCTTCAGAAAATACTACTATTATGGCTTCTGGCAGACTTACGCGATGTCGTTTTGAAGTTTCTTTGACTACATGAGATGTTAAATAAAAGATCTAAATGATGTTCACCTAGTTGTTTTTTAAATGGTCTCTCCTAAAAATTCTAGGAGATTCAAAACCTTTATATATATATATATATATATATATATATATATATATATATATATATATATATATATATATAGCTGGCTATTTTAAGCGCCGTGGTTCATAGACACGCCTTCAGATTGCTGACAGTAAACACGTGTATTCTGAATGGGCCGCCTTGTTATTTGGTCACACTCGCCCGCCGCACCGAGCAAACATTATAAGTTGAGACACGTAACCACAAGACCACACAATAAATCATTTACAAGTATTTAACTTGACAGACCCACCAAAATGACCACTAATAATTCATCGACCCGTTAATATATCTTATATAATCTTATATAATGTGCTTTTGTATCGGTAGGATCTTAACTGGCACTAAGCCGGCTGGTTTCACTGGCGTTTCCCCTCGTTTATAAAGTGCAACAGCTGCACAAAACAAGTTCCTCCTATAAATACTCATTACCCTTTCTGTGCAGGTCGGTAACATGTGAGAGTTCCTGTTTGTTCAGCCCTGGTGTAAAATGGCGGCGCTAGTTTGAGGTTTTCCTGTAATATTAGTAATATAGAAACTCCACAAACTGCCGCTCGATTTTTCTTCCACTCTCGTAGAAAGAACCGCTAGAAACAGAAGACTCCCCATTGTATTGTGGGGTTGGTTTTTACACGGATATTAATAGTACTGTTTATATATATATATATATATATATAGAGAGAGAGAGAGAGAGAGAGAGAGAGAGAGAGAGAGATAGTTACTGCACCATCATGTAATGAAAATAAACTACAAAATGATATTGCAAATAATATCCAGCTGGTTTTATGGGTAACCTTTAATCATTAATTTCTTAACACTTGGAACAATTTCATTGTGATCAATTAAGCAGGTGAAAATGTCATGACTTATCTGTCTACTGTCATGACTTATTTAAGGCGGTACGGCTGAATTATAATTTTAGATAGTCTTGGTTTGTTTAATTTAACAATTCCTGCTTTGAAACTTCATGTTGTATTTGATTTTTGTATAATGTATTACATTTGTACTCAGACATAAACTAAACATAAACCAAAACTAACTAAAATTGTAATCCAGACCGTACCACCTTAAATAAGTCATGACAGTAAACAAGTCATGACATTTTCTCAGCATGTAAACTGGCCCAATGACCAGAGTTCCCTTAATTGAACAAGGTATTTGCTTAATTGATCAATAACTTCCATGTGTTCCCAGTCTTTAGAAATTAGCGATTTAGGGTGACCTACAAAACTTACTGGATAGGGGCTCTCCAGGACTGTGTTTGGGCAGCACTGATGCAAAACTTTTGGCCAGAGTTGTATGTACTAACTTCATAGATTCACCCTTCATGGAGTCGCATGCGGTCCCACAGCAGATGCGTGCTATCCTCAACACGCCTGTTAGTTTTTAGAACGTGTCACCCTTTCTCTAAAGACATTTAAAATATATGGGTTTGTTTCTTAAGCCCTGATGTTCAGTAAATCAAACTAGCAGCGTAATTCATATATCTTAACCGCTAATGTTAACGTTATTGATATTAATCATAATTTATAACTCCCGTTCTGTGTGTGTGTGTATGTGTGTGTATATATGTATATATATATATTACTGTAAGTGGACCTCAAGCCCTCTGCCTTTTTTCTACCCCCCCGCTCACTGGATTCTTCCCATACTCTGTCCAATATACCTGACCCTGTGATTGTTTTATAGGAATGAGAGGAACGGGGTGTTTGCTGAGATCTGAAGGGATCCTCCTTCTCCTTCTCCAGGTGTACTGTGCATACGCAGGTGAGAGAAAGAAACAATATATTCTGTACCTGTCAGAGTTTTAAAGCAAAGTCTGACACCAACTGTGATTCTAACATGAAATACTTACTGTACTGCTATTATGGCTTCCGGTAGACTTTTTTTTTGCGATATCATTTTGAAGTTTCTTTTGATTACACAATGTTAAATCAAAGATCTAAATTATGTTCACTTAGTTTATTTATTTAATTATGTCTCAATCCTAAAATTATATATTGAACCAGTGGGTGGGGCTTGCTATTATCACATGACTGGAATGGTATGAGGAAGGCTGTTCAGTACCAGCACTTAAGATTCTACAGGGAAGCCCAAAGCAGCTCAAAGCAGCCCAAAGCAGCTCAAAGCAGCCCAAAGCAGCCCAAAGCAGCTCAAAGCAGCCCAAAGCAGCTCAAAGCAGCCCAAAGCAGCTCAAAGCAGCCCAAAGCAGCTCAAAGCAGCTCAAAGCAGCCCAAAGCAGCTCAAAGCAGCTCAAAGCCAGGTCAAAGTAGCTCAAAGCAGCTCCAGCTCAAAGCAGCTCAAAGCAGCCCAAAGCAGCTCAAAGCAGCTCAAAGTAGCTCAAAGCAGCTCAAAGCAGCCCAAAGCAGCCCAAAGCAGCTCAAAGCCAGGTCAAGGCACATTGAGAAACATGATAATAAGTAACGATTGCAAATGGCACGCATTCAAATGAGCTCCCTGCTCACTCCATTAGTATAGGGACTGATAGGAATTTACATGGAAGTGACTAACCTTGTTTCCTGTATCCTCAGACAATTTTAAAGTGGAAGTTCCAGTTGAACCCATGTCTGCCCATGTGGGGAGCAGCGTCCTGCTTCCCTGCCGCATCTCCACAGGTGTCAACGCCGTGAGGATGGAGGTGAGGTGGGTGAAAAACGGAGATGAAACCGTGCATGTCTACGTATCCGGAGCCGACCTGGAAGGCCGGCAGAGTCTAGGATTCAAAGGCAGAACTCACCTCGATAAAGAAGCACTGGGAGCCGGGAACGTGTCTCTGCAGCTGAACGACGTCAGAGTCTCGGACGAAGGAAGCTATCAGTGTTACGTAGTTTCAGAGAGCTGGTTCACTGACTCCACCATGAAGTTAAAGGTCTCGGGTGAGTTTGAATGGCTTTACCTCTACAGCGGTGGCCACAGGTTTTGCATCGCCCCTATAGAATACATTTTTGACTTCATAAAGTCGAATGAAAGCTGCTGAATAATGTTCCGTTAACATATTGAATTACACACCGCTTTGTAGTTTTTTTTTTAAAAAAATTTAACAAAAAACTGACAAATTTAAAAATGTGACTTTTTAGAAATCTAACATGAAGTACTTACTGTACTGCTATTATGGCTTCCGGTAGACTTTTTCTGCAAAATCATTTTGCAGTTTCTTTGATTACAGGATGTTAAATAAAAGATCTACATTGTGTTCATTATGTATATACATTTTTTGTTTTTAATAATTGTCTCAATCCTAAAATTGAAGGTGATGCAAAACTTTTGGCCACAGCTGTAGATATATATATATATAATCTATTTATTTATCAATAGCTTTTTTATTACCCTTACTTAAATCACACATTGACACAAGCCAAAGCCCTTGTCTACTTAACTTGGACATGAGTAGAAGGAAAACAGCCGATGTAATTCCTACACAGACACCTGCAGGTCTAGAATTCAGTCCTCAATTATATACTGCTTTGCTGTCAATATCCAAGTAAAAAAACATACCATAACCAACTTTTATTTAGCCCATTTTCATTGAGACGAGGGAATGTGTTGATCAAGAGAATACTGCAAAATTACTGAGTGTTTTTATTATTTATATATTTTTAATTGACTTTGCGTTTAAAGGCAGTCAATCGCAGGCCTACCGATATTCAGAGTAACGTGATGTCACGAGTTTCTTTGTAATGGATCAAACAAAGCGTCTGCTAAATGACTCATTTATTATAATAATGATAACAACAATGGGTTAATGGCGTACAGCGTGTGATGCGTAGAATCTGATTGTCTGAACAGTGATGTCAAGCTTATTTGACCCTTCCTCCCCTCTCCCTCTTCCTATCCGCAGCCGTGGGCAGCTCCCCGCGCTTCACTGTGGCTGGCCGGCTGGACAGTGACGTCACTCTGCAGTGTGACTCGGAGGGCTGGTTTCCTAAGCCGGAGCTGCAGTGGAGGAATGTGAAGGGTGCTGATTTAACAGGGAGGGCTGTTCTCACTGAGAAGCCAGGAGCAGACGGGCTCTTCACTCTCCAGAGTGCTCTGCAGATATCGGAACAGGAGGCTGATGAGATCACCTGTCTTATTAGACATGGGGAGGAGAGGAGAGTCCTGGAGTCCCGAGTCCACATCGGGGGTCAGTCAACTGTACCAGTTGGAAAATTCCTTCTCAGTCCTGACTCCATATTATTAGTTTATTCGACAGACGCTTTTATCCAGGATGACTTACAGGTGTTACAGGGCAGTACAGGGTTACAGTAAGATTCATATTTAAATACAGTGTCGTTTACAGTAAGTGCAAATAATACTACTACTAGAATACATCATGAACTAGGGTGAAACAAGTTAGGATTGCAACAAGTTATATATCTACAATGACATTTAAACCCATAGATTGACAACCTTTTGCTTCTTTTCTCACTAAATATCTTGGGCTCCATGAATAAATAAGCTTCCTCCCTCCCTCCCTTTCAAATGCAGGCATTTTAATGAGACAGTGAGTCGCCCCCCCAAGTGCAGTGACACCTCAAAATGTTTCCTATCAATGAAAGCAAACCGATTGACTGTAAATACTGCTATCAACTAAATGAAATGATTGTCAGAAACCCTGGACTGTTCAAATCCAATGATCTTGTGTCCTGTTCTTGAACCCTGGACTGTGCAAATCCAATGATCTTGTGTGCTGTTCTTGATAACTGGACTGTGCAAATCCAATGATCTTGTGTCCTGTTCTTCTGTAGGTGTATTCTTCTCCCTGGTCGCCCCCTCATGGAAGGGCTTCTCAGTGTTTTTTATAGCTTTTCTTCTACTCTTTGCCTTGTGCATCTCTGCGGCCGTGTACTACTACAGGAAGAGAGAAGGTAAGGACTTTTATCAACAGCAGATACTGCAAATACTTCAATGCTCTGTAATGCAATGCACTCTGTTACTAGATTTGAATGAATGCAAGATTGAAACATGAAAATATTCACTCTGAAGCTTTGCAGAAAAAATATTATTCAACTCTACAGCTGTGGCCAAAAGTTTTGCATCACCCTCCCTTATATAGAATTAACTCAGTCAGATTCATAGAGTCCAGTGAAAGCTGCTGAATAATGTTCCCTTGTTAACATATTGAATTCCACACCCTCTATATAGAATGAACTCACTCAGCTTCATAGAGTCCAATGAAAGCTGCTGAATAATGTTCCCTTGTTAACATATTGAATTCCACACCCTCTATATAGAATGAACTCACTCAGCTTCACAGAGTCCAATGAAAGCTGCTGAATAATGTTCCCTTGTTCACATATTGAATTCCACCCCCTCTATATAGAATGAACTCCCTCAGCTTCAGAGAGTCCAATGAAAGCTGCTGAATAATGTTCCCTTGTTAACATATTGAATTCCACACCCTCTATATAGAATGAACTCACTCAGCTTCATAGAGTCCAATGAAAGCTGCTGAATAATGTTCCCTTGTTAACATAATGAATTCCACCCCCTCTATATAGAATGAACTCCCTCAGCTTCATAGAGTCCAATGAAAGCTGCTGAATAATGTTCCCTTGTTAACATATTGAATTACACACCCTCTATATAGAATGAACTCCCTCAGCTTCATAGAGTCCAGTGAAAGCTGCTGAATAATGTTCCCTTGTTAACATATTGAATTACACACCAGCGCTTTGTAGATTTCCAGATACTTAACGAAAAACTGACATGAAAAACATGGCATTTCTGTTACTATTCTGGCTTGCAATATAATTGTATAGTTTCATGATGTTAAATAAAAAATCTAAATTATGTTCATATAGTGTTTTATTGAATTGTCTCAATCCTGAAATCCTAGGTGATGTGGAACTTCTGTCCGCAGCTGTAGCTGTCTCAACACTTCCTGTCTCTCATGATTGATTACGGTCACGTCACATGCGCTGTATGAATGTGTTTGTGATGCGTGTATTGTTTTGTGACCCGGCTAATATGTAGAGATGATTATATTGTAATATTTTCCTTTTGTTTCAGCCACCAAGGAAATTCAGAGACAGAATCTTTTAGCAGGTAAAGTGAATTCATTAAACAAATTCACACATAATGTAAACTGGTGTACATGAGTCAGCACTCGTATATCCAGCTCTCAATAATTCCTCATCACTGTAATCTGTCATAATGGCACGGGGCAGACCAACAGAGTAGAACAGGGGTCCAGTGGTTAAAGAAAGGGGCTTGATACCAGGAGGCTCCGGGTTCAATCCCAGCTCAGCCACTGTGAGTGACCATGAGCAAGTCACTTCACCTCCTTGTGCTCAGTCCATCTGATGAGACGTAAAACAAACAAGCTCCTATTGGAAGTGACTCTGCAGCAGCAGCAGCAGTTGATGATGATGAAGAGTTCACCCACCTAGTCTCTGTAAGTCGCTTTGGATAAAAGCGTCTGCTGAATGACTGAAATAAGAGTAGAGTTTAACCGTGGCTATGTGGAGATCCAATGGTCCTTTTGAGCACAGTGCTTTTGCACATGGCAGCAAGCAGAGACTCCTGGGGGCAGTGCATGCGTTTACTCAAACTAAACTCCAGGGGGCGTGCCAAGACAGAAACGGTCAATCAGAGGGCAGAACTCAGGTAAGATGAATGCAATTCGAACGAGGCGAGCCCCTTTTAAACATTCTACTCATAAAAAACTCTCCTTTCTTTCAGAGTGCGATGACCTTCGTCAAGAAATAAGTAAGATTTTCTTTTTTTTTAATGCAGTAATCACTTTAATTTGATCAACCTATATATACCTTGTTAGGATAAAGAAGATCTGGATTTGTTTCAGAGCATTTTACAGCATTGGGGATTTCAAAAGTGCCGCATCACGTGATAGGCTGTAGGTTTATTCACATCCGATCCCAGGCCAGTAGAGTCTGAGAGTCTAGTTATTTAGCCACTGCAGCCTCTAAACATAGAAACAAAGTTGTTGAAATGTTTGTCTGCTTTACTGAGATTAATATGCACCACATCACTCACAATACATACTGCTGTAGATTGACAGCACTGAAGACATTACCAGGGCTGTTATTGACTGGTATTGAAACTCTTCTATTTTCTCTCAACAGAATCCAAAGGATTTGTCCTCAAATCAGGTAAACTCGACTTTCTTAGTTTTTTCTAATTTAGTTGTTTTTACCTGTGCAGAATTTCTGAATGGAGTTCTGGATGAACTGCCTGTAATCTCACAAGATCCACTTAAACAGACAGGAGGAGAAACAGACACTTTCAATATCTCTCTCTCACACACACATTACACTGAGGAAGGCATTCACAGAAATGCTTGGCTTGGGTTCTTATAGTGTAGTAATTAATACTGTAATGTGTATTACTCTAAAATAAATGAGTTATGAATGAACTGTGTGCAGAATTATTTAACAGCATTATTTTCCTCTGTCTCTGTTTTATTTCTGATAGAATGGAAGCAGATCCAAGCTGAATCAGGTAAGTTGTTTGTTTTTACAAAACTAATCAGCCACTTACTTTTATCTACGAAGGTATTTCTCAATAACATTGAAGACAGAGAGCGCTGTCATTCACAATACAGAATTGTTATTCCAAAGTGTGAATTGCAGCATTTTGTGTGAATGGAAATAATGTTAATTAATGTTACAAAACTAGCAACAAGCAGGCATTGAATTGACATTACATTGTTACCAGTGTTTGTAGTATTAACAGTTTACTGTGCATGGTGAAATGTATTAAGTGCTGCGTCTCATTCTGGATTCTCTCTAGCATCTATTCAAATTCAGCTGCAGAATGGCTGTGCAAACAGCACTATTGCAAATGATGCCGCGTTGCTAAGCAGATACTTGAAATAAGGAATTCACTAAAAGTTGTTGTATTATTTAGGGTTAAACACACAGATCTGGCGAACAGTTTTGCATCACCTAGAATTTTAGGATTGAGACATAATTAAAAAAAAACTATATGAACATGAGTTAGATCTTTTATTTAACATCATGATGTATTCAAAAGAAACTACTTAATGATATTGCAAAAAAAATAATAAAAAAGGCTACTGGAAGCCATAATAGCAGTACAGTAAGTAATTTATGTTAGATTTCAAAATGTCAGTTATTTTCATTAAGTATCTGGGAAAACTACAAACCTGTGTGTAATTCAATATGTTAACATAACATTATTGAGCAGGTTTAATTCGACTTTATGAAGCAAAATTAGTTCATTCTATATCGAGGGTGATGCTAAACTTTTGGTCAGAGCTGTAGTTTCTTCATCATATAAAGCACTTGTATAAACACCATAAACAATCTTATACATGAATCCATCCATAGTAAAATATATCTATTGCTGTACATTAAAAATCTATGTCTATTAACATTGATGATTAAGGGTGCTTGCTTCTTGTCTCCAGTGGCTGTGACTCTGGACCCTGATACAGCACACTGTCGTCTCACTGTGTCTGAAGATGGGAAACGTGTCAGCAATGACTGCAATGAGAAGAAGGTCCCCAACACTGAACGGAGATTTGATCACCATCCCTTTGTGCTGGGCAGGGAGGGGTTCACCTCAGGGAGACGCTACTGGGAGGTGGAGGTGGGGAAGAGGGATGGCTGGAAACTGGGTGTGGCGAGCGAGTCTGCCAAGAGGAAAGGAGTTTTCGATCTGAGTCCCAAGGAAGGTTACTGGATGCTCCAGTTACTCCATGGACATGATCTCAGTGCCTTGACCGACCCCGTGACCCCTCTCAAGGTGCTGCCCCCCCTGACGGTTGGGGTGCATCTGGATTATGAAGAGGGCAAGCTCTCCTTTTACAGGGTGGAGGATCGTTGTGTTATTTACACCTTCCTGGGGAAATTCTCTGGGAAACTCTTCCCTTTATTTGATCCAGGAATTGAAGGGGAAGAACTTGTGATCCTGAACAAAGATCAATCAGATAATTCTGTTTCACTCGAAATGGGACCCGACAAAACTGGGATGTTTCATGTTCAGCAAAATTGAGAAAAACTAACATGGTCAGTTATATATAACAATACAATATGAATAAAAAGTTGTATGGAAAAAGGTCAAGATCTAAATGAAGTTACTATAGTGTTTTTTTTTTTTTTTTTTTATCTCCTATTAGAATTCACCAACTTTTATTTGAAATATTTAGACTCGTATTTCCTCAATCAGATATCCTGCTTGCATATTCATATTAGATTTGCTGGTTTAAGAGTGGTCTTGGTTTGTATAGAAAAGCCACACGGATGAATGCTCGTTTTTCCATGTAGTTGATATTTACACTGAAGCTGGAATATCACCTGGATATTATTGCTGGCTGAGATTAATGTTCTGACTTGTGCTATATTGATGCTAATCTTCTTTTACATTTTTTTCATTGTATTTTACTAACTTTTTGATCAAATTAAGATTACATATTTAACAATACACTGTATTCTGTATTATATACGGCTGTGTGATACAGTGTATAACTATAGCAGGTTGTGTTTTGTTTCTTGTTTCTGTTTCTGCTGTTCTGTGTGTTTTAAATACAGCAGCACCCTAAATAAAGGAATGCCATTGTAACCATGACTACAGGGGGTTCATTCATTCACTGCAGACTTCAATGACAGTTTTTCTCAAGTGCCAAAGCACCCTTACAGATGCAATTATTAAAATCACAGAACACAAACAGAGCACGACAGTTCTGGGATTTTGAGAAACACTGCGTGCGCTCGCAAAGTGACACGGCATTAACTATGGGGCACCAGGTGTGAAAAACAAACTAAAAGAACAGTATTTTAAGTATTTACCAGGTATTTCACTTAATCACTAACTTTACTTAGATTTTAAATAAAGTTTTAATTGCTAACGACAAAAACATACTTCAAAGTTTTGAAATGTCTACTTTCAGGTACAATTTATAAATATTGAAAACGTGTATCACAAATTAAACATTTGAAGTCAATATGACAAATTAAATCTGGAACTTTTCTTTATATAATTGGTGATTCAACATTTAGCTGACACGTTAAATCTGGGAATATAACAAATAAATCTGTGAAAAAAATACATGGACCTTAAATCTTTATTTTACACTCAGCATCCAGCATTTCACTAACAGATCAAGCCGAAATACACGATCTCTCAGCATTTTAAAATAAGTTCAATGTTTGTTGTTAGCAATTAAAGCTGAAAAAACAATTCTGGAAAAATTCAAATATATTCCCTCATCCAGATGAAGACAACAATTAACAAGTTTTTGTTTTTAATTTATTGGTCCAATTAAACATTTAGTTTAATATATAATTGTTTTTCTTCAACTAATATGATTTCAGTCCCTCACAATTCTCTGTTGTATTGCTCCTGTGCTCTTGATGTAGGTGTGGTTACTCGTGTTAGAAGATAAGGAAGAAGGGGATAGCCACTGTCTCCCAACAACCATCCACATCGGAAGACACCCTCCTCTCCAATGACTTTAGCATCACGATACAGACTGTGATCGAGAGACAGGCTTCACTGCAGAGTTCTACCTCCACAGATTATATAAAAATACAAATAAATCCATTAGGATCCTTTTTTCCTTTTTTTTTTTTTTTGGGGGGGGGGGGGGGGCAGGTTTGGAGGAAGAAGCCTGAGTCTCAGTTTCAAGTTTCACCCCCCCCCACTTACACCCCCTCATTCTATGATGATGTGTGCAATGTAATGGGGAAAAAAAAGCTAACTGGACGTATTTAATAGCCCTGCAAAACAGTCTAGTGTTTTCAAACAAATTTAAATTAAATTAAATCTAATGAACCAAGAATAATTTTTTATAACAAATTATGAAATGGAAATGTGTATATATGTATTAGTGCCATAAGAGACAGGGAAGGGGCTATCAGTTTACAGTAGTAGAATATACAATACGAGATTTTAAGTTGGTAAAGTGCGCCACCTGCTGTTGAAATTGAATAATGCAGGAGACTAAAGACTAAAGAGATAGTTATCCACTAACTAAACACACAAAACAGTCTCACAGCAAATTTATTAGCAAATCGTTTTTTTTTAATTAGATTTGTATTTTACAAGATTTGTCCAGATAATGGATGCATCGTGCGCTACGCCCAGTGATTTAGCCAGCACATGTCTCATAATGAGTTTGAGGTCGCATATTATCTGGATGTTCAATGAACGGTAGTCTTTTTGACACACATGGTGGTACTCCTCATTAATCAGTGCCCGTATTTCAGCATGTGTACCATCTGCTACTCCGACAGCATTTAGAAAAAGACAGATTAAATGGGGGACAGCGTGTGTTTGTCTTCGCCCTCCCGAGTCAGTGCGGGGGTGGTAACGTTGAGCTGAGCCTAAAAATAATTGGCTACTCTAAATCACAGGAAGTATTTCCCGCCCCCAGACAGGTGTGTGGTTTTAGCAACTCGTTAGCAAAACAATTCAATTCATTGAGTGATTCCCACTCACTTTACACGCTCAATAAAATCAATTCATTTGCGGTTTGAGAGGCGAGTTGAAAATCCTGAGCTGTCTTAAAGTGTCCTGGAATTGTGGGTCCAGTTTGCAAGCCTACTAGGGGGTGAACTCTCTATCATCAACAACTGCTGCTGCAGAGTCACTTCCAATAGGACCGCGTTTGTTTTACGTCTCATCCAGTGGTGTAGTTCTATATTTACCAGCGAGGGGTCGCTATTACCCACGCCGCCTGCAGTCCCTGTTTCCCCATACACTCAGGACTGCAGTTTATCACTAGTAGTTATGGTATTTGAAAGAGCTAACAAGTGTCCCAATTGATTACAAATGGCAACAATCAGGCATTGAGGTATTATTGTAAAGCAACTAGACTTGCAGCTATTTATATTAAAGATAAATAAATACACAAATACTGTACATATTTTCACAACCAGTTTCATACACTAATATCATGATTAAAACGCTATTATTATTATTATTATTATCATCATTATCATTATCATTATCAATTATTATTATTATTATTATTATTATTATTATTATTATTATTATTATTATAATCCTATCCATAACACTCCCCCACTCCCTCTTCTCGTATATAGAATGGTTTGGTCCCGAATCAGCTCGGCTCACTGTCCTACTGCAGCCACTTAAGAGCGAATGAGACTGAGGTTTTGAAACAAAGTGCATCCGTTTGCAAAAACAGATTTGTGAAAGACCTCAGGTACCCTTTATTTGTTTGTTGCGATTGAGTTTTATCTTTTAAATAAATGTTTAGCTTATTTAATCGACTTGATTTCTGATATATGGGTCTAAAAATAGGAAGTGTACTAATTATTCCATCTAATTGTAAAACGCTGACACCTCAGCACAGCGTTGATACATTTCTGTGTATACAGACTGTGATCGAGAGACAGGCTTCACTGCAGAGTTCTACCTCCACAGATTCTATAAAAATACAAATAAATCCATTAGGATTCTTTTTGGGGTGGGGTGGGGGGCAGGTTTGGAGGAAGAAGCCTGAGTCTCAGTTCCAAGTTTCACCCACCCCCTCTTATATATATTAGTGCCATAAGAGACAGGGAAGGGGCTATCAGTTTACAGTAGTAGAATATACAATACGAGATTTTAAGTTGGTAAAGTGCGCCACCTGCTGTTGAAATTGAATAATGCAGGAGACTAAAGACTAAAGAGATAGTTATCCACAAACTAAACCCACAAAACAGTCTCACAGCAAATTTATTATCAAATCGGTTTTTTTTATTATATTTGTATTTAACTACTAATAATACTGATATAAATCCCACAATATGTTTTTTTTAATTTGTATCAATAGTTAATAAAAAATAAAATAATAAAAAATCAAACTACATGAGCACATTCCTTAAATCCAGACAATGAAAGATATACGCTTGTCACTCACATTCATTATCATAATATAGCTGCTGTAGCTTAACAGGGTCTCACACTGATACAGAGGGCAATGCTGGCAGGACCACACTGTATAACACTAACATAAAACCCTGGACAGAACTACAGCAGCTACCCAACACAGTGGTGTCTATATAAAGTTATAATCTGGTGCGCTGGTATTGCCTGCTGTGTGCTAGGCAGAGCCTTGCTGTGCTGTGCTGTACACAGGGCAATGCTGGCGGGACCACACTGTATAACTTTAATATAAAACCTGTACAGAACTACAGCAGCTACCCAACACAGTGGTGTCTATATTAAATTGGCTGCTGTGTGCTGGACTCGCTGGATTATCAAGGGTCCTTTATCATGTGATCCGGGGCTGAAAATGGGGTAGACCGGCCCAGGGAATGAGTCTTCTAAAGTATGGATGTGAAATCTGGTCTCTACATTGTAAAACGACAGCCTCCCTCCTTCATGATCCAGATACACCCCCCACACCTTGCAGATCTTCTCCAGTTTTAAGATCTGATCCCCTGACTGGCTCACAGCTGTACAGGTCTTCCCTCTAACCAGCCTCACAAGCCAGTAGCCCTCCCCTGGTTTCTCAGGTATGCTCTTCTCATGAGGGTGTGTGGAGACTCCCAGGACCCAGTAGCCCTTCTCCCCCACCTCCACCTCCCAGTAGTGCCTCCCTGAGGTGAACCCCTCCCTGCCCAGCACACTGGGCCACTCTGCTGATCTCTCCCCTGTGAATCTCACTTGTGAGCCGTCTTCAGAGACTGTGAGGCTGGGGCTGGCTGTGTCAGGGTCTAGAGTCATATTGACTGGGGTAAAGGAATGAGAAGAGTGTGTTATTGAGAATCACAGGAAAAGCAGGGAACTTGATTATTGATGCTTTCTCTCTCTCACGATGATGAACAACAACAACACTTTCATTCTTTGATCATAACAACTGTATTTAGACAGATTTTAAGGCTATTATAACTGGAAACACAGAAACATTTAATGTCATTTTTTCTACTATATATTAAATTAGAAATTGCAAGTGATGCTACATTTAAAATATTTTTAAAACATATATTTAATCAAACCAAGCCCCCTAAATTGTGTTCAATGAGAATTTTGAAAATATGATTTATTAAATTCAAACTTACCACGAGCTTCAGTCATTTTTTCCCATGCTGAAATAAACGAATAGAAGAATGAATCAAGTGTAAGAGAATGAATCTGTGGATTCTGATTACTGTAAGTGTATTAATGCAGATTAAAATGTTATACCTTTGCCAAGGGCATAGCCACATGTGTCTGTTTGAGAGAAGAGAAAATATTTAAGGGAGGGAGGAAATAGCCACTATAAAATTATAATTAGTGTCCAAACACACCCTTAATGGGACTCTTCTAATCTGCACACATCTCGGTACAGAGGGTTTGATCCCCGTTAAATAATTCACACATCTGAACTAATCAATTAAACCTGACATCGATAGCAGCTGCTTTTTTCAATACACCCAATGAACCAGTTTTGAAAAATGACTTATTATTCATAATGAAAAAAAAATAAGAGAGAGACCAGGAGTTTATTAATATTGAAGTGAGCCAATGAGAGCACAGCTTACTATCTCAAATGAGGTCATCCTGTGCAGAGAACACAATTCTAAAAAACACTTCTGTTTCATAGTCGTTCCCGAGAACGATCTTCATTTTTGTAATTAATAAGAATGTATGACTTTGTTTGTAGGGAGTCTCTGTTTAAAACAGATTGAAGAGATTGAATTTCAGAAGCTTAAAACTGCACTTGAGATGACATCTCTTCTACAGCAAGACACACCCCTCACGTGTTGAATTCACTTATATGAGACAGAAAGACAGACATCCTTGATACAAAAAACACAACACATATTCTTACTGGTATTCTTCCGAAGGTCTTTAAAATCTAGGAACGAAAAACACAGAAACCATTTCATTAAGTGCAGAAGCATTCCCCCCATTTCAGTTTTAAATGTAATGAAACCACAACAGAGATCTTTACTATTTAATATTCTCCCTACAATTGGTTTTCAGTGTTACTTTATTAAAATAATAATGACTTTGTGATTATATGCATTTGAAATCTAGTCCAGTGGATGATTTTACTCATTTTCAGTGTACTTAAATCACAACAGAGCTGTGTGCTTTTAACTCAATATTCATACAACTGTTCAGAGTGTTGTTTTTTTATGCTTCTTATCAGAATGAATAGTTTTCTGATAAAGGGTGATGGAACTTTCTATGAGCACATTATAAATGAACTTACCTTCCTCCAGCATTTTGATCTTAATTTCCAGTCCCTCTTTCGAATTGTCTGAAAAAGAAAATAATGACAAGTTTAGTAATTGTATTCTGGATCGTTACCTCGTGTTCTGACATCCACTAGGGGGGCAGTGCTGCTCCATGGTTATATCCCACTAGGGGGCAGTGATGCTCCATGGTTATATCCCACTAGGGGGCAGTGATGCTCCATTGTTATATCCCACTAGAGGGCAGTGCTGCTCCATGGTTAAATCCCACCAGGGGGCAGTGATGCTCCATTGTTATATCATTTGTGATAAACAGGATATTGATAATCAGGATCGCTGCTTAAATGGGACACAACTCCAGGAGACGGTTCTTCCCAAGGCTATTTATTTCGTTTAATTGGGACTTCACTTTGTTTAAGTGGGATACAGTGTTTTCAGAGCAAGACAGTTCAGTGTCGCGCAGTGCAGTGATAACGCTGTGACTTGCCTAAATCACGTTGAACTCTTGAAGGAGCTGCTGGAGTCTCCTGTGGTTTCTCAGGCTGCTCTTGCAAAGAAAGTTGCCGTGGCAACATCGCAGGTGCGATTCATTTTGTTTAGGAATGAAAAAAACCATGGACTCGTATTTAAAATGCTGCATTTAACATGTAATCAGAATGTGATGTGATTTCATTCTTTTCATTAAGAGTCCAAAAAAATGCCTCTCGTTTAATTGGGACAGCCGCTTATTCGGGATATTTGACCTTCCCCCGAGGCGTCCCGAGAAAGCGACGCAGACTGTATTCTATGATGTATCTGTACCTTTTCATCATGTGTACCCAGCAAACACTGAGTGATTATTCCCTTATCATATTTCATGTAGAGCACAGCAGAGCATTGCCAGCTCAATTCACTGAACTCAAACACGCTTTCTTTGTGCAGATTCTTAATTTATCTTCAACGTACCTGTTGGTGTTTTTATCTCATTCTTCTTTTTAAAAGCGTCTAAAACAGAAATCAGAATATTCTTCATTATGGAAACATATTGATACATTTAAAATTATAAGAAAAAAATAAAGAAAATTCAAGATTTCTGATGTGCTTCAGAAAAAAAGCTGCAAACTGCAGAGCATTTCGAATTAGAACTGCTAGGGTTTCTGATAAAAGGAGATTGAAATGGAAACTTTCTTTCTGCAGATTATTTATACACTTACCTTTCCCCAGTCTCTCATTCTCCTTTTTTAAAATGCCTAAAACAGAAAACAGGGAAATGTTTAGTTTGTGTTCTGGCTCATGAACACAATAGTTTAATACATTTAATAAAAAGAATATTGAGATGAATGTATTAATCTTGCCATATTTCCTCTGAAGATCCTCCTTTTCTAAAAGACACAAACAAAGACAGCTTGGTTAGTTTTGCTAGTTTAGACCAGTTCAGATTCATCATTAAGGGTGATGTGACTAGATTTCATTGCATTAGTTACATTATTAATATACTTAGAAGACCAAATATGGGCGTTGCCCAATGCATTATTTTCTTGTATTTTCATTAGCGATACAGCATGCCATGATTTTTTTAAACTTTCTTTCTGCAGATTATTTATACACTTACCTTTTCCCAGTGCATCTTTCTCTCTTTTTAAATGATCTAAAACAGAAAACAATGAAACGTTTAGTTCATGTTCTGGCTCATGAATACAATAGTTTAATAAAATTAATAAAAAGAATATTGAGATAAATGTATTAATCTTGCCATAATCCTTCTGAAGATCCTCCTTTTCTAAAAGACACAAACAAAGAGAGCTTGGTTAGTTTTACTAGTTTAGAACAGTTGAGATTCATCATTAAGGGTGATGTGATTAGATTTCATTGCATTAGTTACATTATTAATATACTTAGATTGGTTTTCAGTGTTACTTTATTAAAATAATAATGTGTTTCTGATCAATTGCATTTGAAATTGTACAGACTGCCTTCATATGGATTACAATGATCTTACCATCTTCAATGTTCTTTTTCTCCTTTTTCAAAGACTCTAAAAGATAGAAAATGAAAAGTTGAGTTTGTATTTCGGCTCATGAACTCATGTGATTTAATACAATAGTTTAATAAAAAGAATATTGAGATGAATGTATTAATCTTGCCATTTTGCTTCTGAAGATCCTCCTTTTCTAAAAGACACAAACAAAGACAGCTTGGTTAGTTTTGCTAGTTTGGAACAGTTGAGATTCATCATTAAGGGTGATATGACTAGATTTCATTGCATTAGTTACATTATTAATATACTTATAAGACCAAATATGGGAGTTGCCCAATGCATTATTTTCTTGTATTTTCATTAGCGATACAGCATTCCATGATTTTTTTAAACTTTCTGTCTGCAGATTATTTATACACTTACCTTTTCCCAGTGCATCTTTCTCTATTTTTAAATGATCTAAAACACAAAACAATGAAACGTTTAGTTTATGTTCTGGCTCATGAATACAATAGTTTAATAAAATTAATAAAAACAATATTGAGATGAATGTATTAATCTTGCCATTTTGCTTCTGAAGATCCTCCTTTTCTAAAAGACACAAACAAAGACAGCTTGGTTAGTTTTGCTAGTTTGAAACAGTTGAGATTCATCATTAAGGGTGATGTGACTAGATTTCATTGCATTAGTTACATTATTAATATACTTAGAAGACCAAATATGGGCGTTGCCCAATGCATTATTTTCTTGTATTTTCATTAGCGATACAGCATGCCATGATTTTTGTTACACATTCTTTCTGCAACTCATTTATACACTTACCTTTTACCAGTGCATCTTTGTCTCTTTTTAAATGATCTAAAACAGAAAACAATGAAACGTTTAGTTTGTGTTCTGGCTCATGAATACAATAGTTTAATAAAAAGAATATTGAGATGAATGTATTAATCTTGCCATAATTCTTCTGAAGATCCTCCTTTTCTAAAAGACACAAACAAAGACAGCTTGGTTAGTTTTGCTAGTTTGGAACAGTTGAGATTCATCATTAAGGGTGATATGACTAGATTTCATTGCATTAGTTACATTATTAATATACATAGATTGGTTTTCAGTGTTACTTTATTAAAATAATAACGTGTTTCTGATCAATTGCATTTGAAATTGTTCAGACTGCCTTCATATGGATTACAATGATCTTACCATCTTCAATGTTCTTTTTCTCCTTTTTCAAAGACTCTAAAAGATAGAAAATGAAAAGTTTAGTTTATATTTCAGCTCATGAACTCATGTGATTCAATACAATAGTTTAATAAAAAGAATATTGAGATGAATGTATTAATCTTGCCATAATTCTTCTGAAGATCCTCCTTTTCTAAAAGACACAAACAAAGACAGCTTGGTTAGTTTTGCTAGTTTGAAACAGTTGAGATTCATCATTAAGGGTGATATGACTAGATTTCATTGCATTAGTTACATTATTAATAAACGTAAACGACCAAACATGGTCCCAATGATCAAACGCGTTGTCCAATGGTGAAAAGAGTGAAAAGTTTAGCTTGTGTTCTGGTCATTAACTCATGTGATTCAAGACACACAGAGAACCAGCGATGCTATTATTCATAATGAGAAAATAATACAAACAGGAATCCAATGGTTCATATTATTATACATCTAGGTCCTACTGTCTCATCAATGTGAAGAACTGAGGAAAGAAAGACGAGATTATTAAAAAATAAAATTAATATTCTTACTCCGGTCCTGTTGAAGTTCTTCACAATCTAGGAATGAAAAAGAGAAACCATTTCATTAGCGGTACAGCATTCCCTCATTTCAGTTTTACATTCAATTAAATCGCAACTGAGATCTGAACTATTTAATATTCTCCCTACAATTGGCTTTCAGTGTTACTGTATTATTAGGAGACAGTGTGGTCCAGCGGTTAAAGTCCAGGGCTTATAACCAGAAGGGTCTCAGGTTCAATTCACACCTCTGCCACTGACTGACTCACTGTGTGTGACCCTGAGCAAGTCACTTCACCTCCTTGTGCTCCGTCCTGCGGATGAGATGTTAAATCAATGTCCTATTGGAAGTGACCCTGCATATAATGCACAGTTCACAGCCTACCTCTGTAAAGCGCTTTGTGATGATGGTCCACTATGAAAGGCGCTATATAAAAATAAAGATATTATTATTATTAAAATAATAACAGTTTTGTGATCAATTGCATTTGAAATTGTTCAGATACTGTAATTGCCTTTCTATAGATTATAATGATCTTACCTTCTTGAGCTGTCCGTTTCTCTTTTTTTAAAGTCTCTGGAAGATAAAAAATGAAAAGTTGAGTTTGTATTTCGGCTCATGTGATGCAGTACAATGCTTTAATTTAATAAAAAGAATATTGAGATGAATGTATTAATCTTGCCATTTTGCTTCTTAAGATCCTCCTTTTCTAAAAGACACAAACAAAGACAGCTTGGTTAGTTTTGCTAGTTTAGAACAGTTGATTCGTCATTAAGGGTGATATGACTAGATTTCATTGCATTAGTTACATTATTAATATACTTAGAAGACCAAAAATGGTCCCAATGCTCAAACGCGTTGTCCAATGGATGATTGTGCCTTCATTTCATTAGTGGTACAGCATTCCCTCATTTTGAGTTTTAAATGTAGTTCAATCACAACAGAGACGTGTGTTTGTAACCAATGGAAAAAGTCAAAGATCTCCCTTTTGTTATGCAGCTGTCCAATCAGGAGTGAGCAGAGGCGGGACATAAATGTACCGTCATTCTTGCTGTTTATTTTGATGTCTTCCCACGATATGAACATCACTGAGATATTTAACATGTAAATCTAATAATCTACACAATCATATCGCACAAGTCTATAATAGTAGAACAGCAGCATTTCATGTTAGATTTCAAATTTCTGTCCATTTTTTCGTTAAGTATCTGGGAAAACTACAACGCGGTGTGCAATTTGAATATGTTAAGGTAACATTATTCTGCAGGTTTGAAGCAAAATTAAGTTCATTCTATATAGAGGGTGATGCAAAACTTTTGGCCAGAGCTGCAGGTGGTATTAATGTCAGCTGCAATCTCTTTGAAGGAGCTATAGTTGTATTTAACGCTACCTTTTGTTGGCTTCCTTGTAAAGTACAACAGAACAGGAATGCAGATTACAGCAGCCAGTATGGAGCTTGCAATGACAGGCCATTGCATAGAGATGTCACAGTCTTCTGCAAATAAGAGTAAACACAGGAAATCATTTGAGTCGCTCAACCAGACACATTCCCTTCTATTAGTTCAGGGAGAGAGTAGTCTATTACCATAAGAGACAGGGAAAGGGGGGTATACAGAACTACAGCTCCCATCATCCCTCGCTGGTAGTGCGGGTGCTGAGGCATGCTGGGAGCTGTAGTTTAGAGGCAGGGAAAGGGGGGTCGACTGGACACTTCTATTAGTTTAGTGAGGAGACAGACAGCAGTCTTGCACCATAAGAGACACATAATTACTAACCAGCAATGTTCATTACGGTCTTCAACTCTGTGGCCCCATCCCTGGATCTCACCACACAGATCATGGTGTTCTGTTGCCAGGGGGCGTGTCCCTGTTGCCAGGGGAGGTGTATCTGGCTGCGCACAGTGACCAATCCTGTGCTGTCCTGCTCCTCATTGGTAGTGAAGTGTGCTCTCCAGTCTGCGCCCGTCTCATCAGTCCACAGCAGCTCTGGAGGGGGGTACCAGCCCTCCGACACACACAGCAGACTGAGACCCCCCCCGGCCAGGGCTTCAAGCAGGGAGACAGAGGGGGTGCTGCCCTGGGCTGGGGGGGGGGGAGGACGACAGGGGTGAGACGAAGTTAGCCAGGGCATTTACAATGATTCCAACGATTTGCTAGAGAACTACAGCTCCCATCATCCCACACAGGTACTGCAGGTGCAGAGGCATGCTGGGTGCTGTAGTTTCTTACTGAGACAGCCAGAGAGCTCGCCAGTTAAGTCATGTTACATTGTATTAAAGAACTACATATCCCATCATCCCACACAGGTACTGCAAGTGGAGAGGCATGCTGGGAGTTGTAGTTTAGAGGCAGGGAAAGGGGGGTCGCCTGGACACTTCTATTAGTTTAGTGAGGAGACAGACAGCAGTCTTGCACCATAAGAGGGGACACATAATTACTAACCAGTGATGTTCATCACGGTCTTCAACTCTGTGGCCCCATCCCTGGATCTCACCACACAGATCATGGTGTTCTGTTGCCGGGGGGCGTGTCCGTGTTGCCGGGGGAGGTGTATCTGGCTGCGCACAGTGACCAATCCTGTGCTGTCCTGCTCCTCATTGGTAGTGAAGTGTGCTCTCCAGTCTGCGCCCGTCTCATCAGTCCACAGCAGCTCTGGAGGGGGGTACCAGCCCTCCGACACACACAGCAGACTGAGACCCCCCCCGGCCGGGGCTTCAAGCAGGGAGACAGAGGGGGTGCTGCCGTCTGCTGGGGGGGGAGGAGGGGAGGGGGCGACAAGGGGGAGACAAAGTGTTTACAATGATTCCATCGATTTGCTGGAGAACTACAGCTCCCATCATCCCACACAGGTACTGCAGGTGCAGAGGCATGCTGGGAGCTGTAGTTTCTTACTGAGACAGCCAGACAGGTCGCCAGTTAACCCTTTGAGGTCCTATGTCGGACCTGGTCCGACATCATCAAAAAGACGCAAAAAACAGGTCTCTAGTCGTTTTTTTTCTCCGGAAAAAGCCGAGAAAACCATTCAATGGCCGAGTGAGACCGACAGGAGCCGAGAGAAGCCGAAAAAAAAGGGGCGTACCTCATGAATACTGATAGACCCGACATCACATAGATAACACAGACATAAACAAACAAGATAGCTGCTTCCGCATCCAGCGCTCAGAGAACATCACAGACATTTGCAGAGCTTTTTGAGATGTTATAGTAATAAAATAATGACTTGGATCGCATTATTGAGGAGTTTGGTGATAAAACGAGTGATCAAGAGATGATTTATCGGTATGTACGACAATGAAGAGGTATGTGAAAAATATAGCGAACAAGGGGTGGGGCTGGAGATGCAGTACTGAGTGTCCTGTTGATATGCAGAGCCTTTTAAACCTGTTTTACTGTGAAAAAAAACACTTTTAAAACAGCACATCTAAAATAAACTGCGCATGTGAAAATAAATTGGACCTGACGTGCCTGACACACGCTGAATAAATGGACCGCAAAGGGTTAAGTCATGTTACATTGTATTAAAGAACTACATATCCCATCATCCCACACAGGTACTGCAAGTGCAGAGGCATGCTGGGAGTTGTAGTTTAGAGGTAGGGAAAGGGGGGTTGACTGGACACTTCTATTAGTTCAGTGAGAGAGTAGTCTATTACAATAGCGACAGGGGACTCTGATGGCCCCATGGATCTGGGGGGTATACAGAACTACAGCTCCCATCATCCCTCGCTGATAGTGCGGGTGCAGAGGCATGCTGGGAGCTGTAGTTTAGAGACAGGGAAAGGGGGGTCGACTGGACACTTCTATTAGTTCAGTGAGGAGACAGACAGTAGTCTTGCACCATAAGAGGGGACACATAATTACTAACCAGCGATGTTAATCACGGTCTTCAACTCTGTGGCCCCATCCCTGGATCTCACCACACAGATCATGGTGTTCCGTTGCCGGGGGGCGTGTCCCTGTTGCCGGGGGAGGTGTATCTGGCTGCGCACAGTGACCAATCCTGTGCTGTCCTGCTCCTCATTGGTAGTGAAGTGTGCTCTCCAGTCTGCGCCCGTCTCATCAGTCCACAGCAGCTCTGGAGGCGGGTACCAGCCCTCCGACACACACAGCAGACTGCGACCTGCCCCGGCCGGGGCTTCAAGCAGGGAGACAGAGGGGGTGCTGCCGTCTGCCGGGGGGGAGGGGGCGACAAGATTGAGACAAAGTGTTTACAATGATTCCATCGATTTGGTAGAGAACTACAGCTCCCATCATCCCACACAGGTACTGCAGGTGCAGAGGCATGCTGGGAGCTGTAGTTTCTTAATGAGACAGCCAGACAGCTCGCCAGTTAACCCTTTGAGGTCCTATGTCGGACCTGGTCCGACATCATCAAAAAGACGCAAAAACAGGTCTCTAGTCGTTTTTTTTTCTCTGGAAAAAGCCGAGAAAACCATTCAAAGGCCGAGTGAGACCGACAGGAGCCGAGAGAAGCCGAAAAAAAGAGGTGTATCTCATGAATACTGATAGCCCCGACACCACATAGATAACACGGACATACACAAACAAGATAGCTGCTTCTGCATCCAGCGCTCAGAGAACATCACAGACATTTGCAGAGCTTTTTGAGATGTTATAGTAATAAAATAATGACTTGGATCGCATTATTGAGGAGTTTGGTGATAAAACGAGTGATCAAGAGATGATTTATCGGTATGTACGACAATGAAGAGGTATGTGAAAAATATAGCGAACAAGGGGTGGGGCTGGAGATGCAGTACTGAGTGTCCTGTTGATATGCAGAGCCTTTTAAACCTGTTTTACTGTGAAAAAAAACGCTTTTAAAACAGCACATCTAAAATAAACTGCGCATGTGAAAATAAATTGGACTTGACGTGCCTGACACACGCTGAATAAATGGACCGCAAAGGGTTAAGTCATGTTACAGTGTATTAAAGAACTACATATCCCATCATCCCACACAGGTACTGCAAGTGCAGAGGCATGCTGGGAGTTGTAGTTTAGAGGTAGGGAAAGGGGGGTTGACTGGACACTTCTATTAGTTCAGTGAGAGAGTAGTCTATTACAATAAGCGACAGGGAAAGGGGGGTATACAGAACTACAGCTCCCATCATCCCTCGCTGATAGTGCGGGTGCAGAGGCATGCTGGGAGCTGTAGTTTAGAGACAGGGAAAGGGGGGTCGACTGGACACTTCTATTAGTTCAGTGAGGAGACAGACAGTAGTCTTGCACCATAAGAGGGGACACATAATTACTAACCAGCGATATTCATCACGGTCTTCAACTCTGTGGCCCCATTCCTGGATCTCACCACACAGATCATGGTGTTCCGTTGCCGGGGGGCGTGTCCCTGTTGCCGGGGGAGGTGTATCTGGCTGCGCACAGTGACCAATCCTGTGCTGTCCTGCTCCTCGTTGGTAGTGAAGTGTGCTCTCCAGTCTGCGCCCGTCTCATCAGTCCACAGCAGCTCTGGAGGGGGGTACCAGCCCTCCGACACACACAGCAGACTGAGACCCCCCCCGGCCGGGGCTTCAAGCAGGGAGACAGAGGGGGTGCTGCCCTGGGCTGGGGGGGTGGGGGCTGGAGGGACGACAAGGGGGAGACGAAGTTAGCCAGGGCGTTTACAATGATTCCATCGATTTGCTAGAGAACTACAGCTCCCATCATCCCACACAGGTACTGCAGGTGCAGAGTCATGCTGGGAGCTGTAGTTTCTTATTGAGACAACCAGACAGCTCGCCAGTTAAGTGATGTTACACTGTATTAAAGAACTACAAATCCCATCATCCCACAGAGGTACTGCAAGTGCATAGGCATGCTGGGAGTTGTAGTCTTTATTCCAATTCCATTGAATAAAACAAAAGGACCGCTCACCGACAAGCTTCAGCTCAAATTCTCCACAATACTGCTGCCCTGAAATCACACAGCAGCGATACAATCCTTCATCGGAGATCCGGACGGCTCTCAGCTGTAGAGACACATTCCCCTTCCTCAGCTCCTCATGGAACAGGCTGGTGCGCCCCTTATAAGGCTCACTCTGTCCGTCCATCACATCTCTGTGGGCTATGTAGGTATGGACATGACTATCCTCTACTCTGAACCACCTGACCTCCAGCGACTCTGCGTTGGTGTGAGTGGGGAGGAGGAGGCAAGGCAGAACAGCATCCTCTCCCTCCCGGACAATGAGAGGAGAACCCGAGACCTTGACGGTAAGGGAGTCTGCAAGAACAGAGAATAAAGAGACTTTGAACACAGCCAACAGCTGTCCGGGATGGAACGCCTTAAATACAGTTGAAATGAACAGCTCTGGCCAAAAGATTCTACAATTATGACATCCGGTAGACTTTTGCAATATCATTGTTGTAGTTTATTTGATTACATGATGTTAAATAAAAGATCAAAGTTATATTCAGCTAGTTTTTTGTCTTTTTTTTTAATTAGGTCTCAATCCTAAAATTCTAGGTCATGGGTCCCCAACCCCGGTCCTGGAGAGCCATGGGGTCTGCTGGTTTCCATTTCAACCAAGCGCTCAGTTAATGAACTGCACTAATTATTGGTTTAATTAGTCAAGATTAAGAGGTGTTCCAGATCTTTAACCACTGATGATGTAAAGACACCTAGAAGAACCTGCTGGATAGGGGCTCTCCAGGACCAGGGTTGGAGACTCCAAAGTGTCTTTTTAATCAGCGCCATCTAGTGCACAGCTAGGGTACTGCCAGAAAAACAAACTTGAGGACTGGCTCTTCAGGACCAGGGATAGAAACCCCTGTTCTAGGACTTTTCTCTTGGGTCAACGTTGGCTTTGGGTCAATAGTTTGGTTATTATTATTTATTTCTTAGGAGACAGCCTTATCCAGGACAACTTACAATTGTTACAAGATATCACATTATTTTTTACATACAATTACCCATTTATACAGCTGGGTTTTTTACTGGAGCAATCTAGGTAAAGTACCTTGCTCAAGGGTACAGCAGCAGTGTCCCCACCACCTGGGATTGAACCCACGACCCTCCGGTCAAGAGTCCAGAGCCCTGACCGCTACTCCACACTGCTGCCCCACGCTGACAATCAATGGTGGACGAGCATTTCCGTCATCATACAGCGAACATGAACACACTGTAGGTCCGGTCACTGTTTACAAAACTACAGCTCCCATCATCCCTCGCTGATAGTGCGGGAGCTGAGGCATGCTGGGAGCTGTAGTTTATATTCAGATTCTTTGCAGTGTGCTCGCACACATACATTTACACTGCAGTCAAACCTGTCCTTCCACACTCTGGACTGTAGAGACCGTGAAGGAAAGAAAATGGCAAGGTATTGAATTGCTGACAAACCTGCACCCCCAGACCAAGCGCAGCTTAACAGAAACAGAAAGTCCACTGCTCTCTGCATGCCTGAAAACAAGCACAAAGATTAACCTCACCGCCGAGAACCAACGTGTGCTTTAAATACATGAGAAATATTCAATAAAGCTCCCGGAATATGCATACATGAGAAATAAAATACAAATAAATTTAAAAAATAAATTTAGAAAATCTGAGAGAGAGAGAGAGAGAGAGAGAGAGAGAGAGAGAGGCATCAAAATAAACAAATTAAACCTGTACATGATGAACGAGTTTCAGCCATAGCTGTATGTAATAAGTACAGTAAAATATATGAGCATTTTAATAATAATAATAATAATAATAATAATAATAATAATAATAATAATAATAATAATACAGTACTGTGTGTTTCGTGTGTGAAAAGCGATACAGCGCGCACTGAGTGGAAACGTCGGCCGCGTTTAATTTAATTTAATTTAATTTACCTTTTCTTTTTCCCTCACTTTCAGCAGCCTGCTCCAAGGTTAAAGGAAGATGATAATATATAATAGCAAAACCACTAATACTTAAAATAATCAAAACAGCAATTGCATAACAACAAGAAGACATCTCCATAGAGAGTTTAGTTTCACTTTCTCTATAGATGTGTGGCGTTCAGAGTCTGCGCGTTCCCGCAGAACTAAGCAGCGTAAAAAACATATTGAGGCTTTTCACGTGACGTCACCAGCTGAGGCTTCACGTTGGCAGACAGAATTCACTGTCTATAATTTAAACGCGGTACAAAACAATGCGTGATTCAGGAGCACCGACAGAAGAGGGCAGAAATATGGATTATCCTTCTACAGGATTACCCTGCTGATCCAGATAGGAGGGCAAAATGGATTCCAGCAATTAAAAGGAAAACACAAAACAAGAAGACTGGAGCCATTAGACACGTTTGTGTAGCGAGGGCTTCATAAAAGGTTAATAGCAGTAATGTATTGGTAGTTAGTTCTGATATTACGTTGTTATTAGTGGTAGTATTAAGTTTAACACGCTTAGTTGTATGGCCGTTTTTTGAGATAATATTTAGCTATACAGTCAAACGGGATTACACTTAAGAGGGTTGGTGATTATTTTACCGTTCACAAAATCCATAATGTAAGTATGTTTTTAATATGAAATACTTAATTGAAAGACAATTACATACGTGGAAATAAACAGTAAATATACAATACTCGAAAAAGTATATTTCCTTTAAAAAATCCTTCCTTTTTATAAAAAGCAAAAGTAGTATTTTTCGATTGTATTTAGTGCATATTCCTTTTAAGAACATAAGAAGAACATAATATCATAAGAAAGTTTACAAACGAGAGGAGGCTCCATTCAGCCCATCTTGCTCGTTTGGTTGTTAGTAGCTTATTGATCCCAGAATCTCATCAAGCAGCTTCTTGAAGGATCCCAGGGTGTTAGCTTCAACAACATTACTGAGGAGTTGGTTCCAGACCCTCACAATTTCTCTAAAAAAAAAAGTGCCTCCTATTTTCTGTTCTGAATGCACCTTTATCTAATCTCCATTTGCGACCCCTGGTCCTTGTTTCTTTTTTCAGGTCAAAAAAGTCCCCTGGGTCGACATTGTCTATACCTTTTAGGATTTTGCAGTTAGAGGCGAGTTGAAAATCCTGAGCTGTCTTAAAGTGTCCTGGAATTGTGGGTCCAGTTGGCAAGCCTACTAGGGGGTGAACTATCTATCATCAACAACTGCTGCTGCAGAGTCGCTTCCAATAGGACCTCGTTTGTTTTACGTCTCATCCAGTGGTGTAGTGCTATATTTACCAGTGAGGGGTCGCTATTACCCACGCCGCCTGCAGTCCCTGTTTCCCCATACACTCAGGACTGCAGTTTATCACTAGTAGGTATGGTATTTGAAAGGGCTAACAAGTGTCCCAATTGATTACAAATTCAAACAATCAGGTATTGAGGTATTATTGTAAAGCAACTAGACTTGCAGCTATTTATATTAAAGATAAATAAATACACAAATACTGTACATATTTTCACAACCAGTTTCATACACTAGTATCATGATTAAAACGCTATTATTATTATTATTATTATTATTATTATAATCCTATCCATAACACTCCCCCACTCCCTCTTCTCGTATATAGAATGGTTTGGTCCCGAATCAGCTCGTCTCACTGTCCTATTGCAGCCACTTAAGAGCGAATGAGACTTGAAACAAAGTGCATCCGTTTGCAAAAACAGATTTGTGAAAGACCTCAGGTACCCTTTACTTGTTTGTTGCGATTGAGTTTTATCGTTTAAATAAATGTTTAGCTTATTTAATCTACTTGATTTCTGATATATGGGTCTAAAAATAAGAAGTGTTCTAATTATTCCATCTAATTGTAAAACGCTGACACCTCAGCACAGCGTCAATACATTTCTGTGTATACAGACTGTGACCAAGAGACAGGCTTCACTGCAGAGTTCTACCTCCACAGATTATATAAAAATACAAATAAATCAATTAGGATCCTTTTACAATTTAAAACAAATTTAAATTAAATAAAATCTAATGAACCAAGAAACATTTTTTATAGCAAATTAGTAAATGGAAATTATATATAAGTGCCATAAGAGACAGGGAAGGGGCTATCAGTTTACAGTAGTAGAATATACAATACGAGATTTTAAGTTGGTAAAGTCCGCCACCTGCTGTTGAAATTGAATAATGCAGGAGACTAAAGACTAAAGAGATAGTTATCCACTAACTAAACCCACAAAACAGTCTCACAGCAAATTTATTAGCAAATTTTTTATTATATTTGTATTTAACTACTAATAATACTGATATAAATCCCACAATATGTTTTTTTTTAATTTGTATCAATAGTTAATAAAAAATAAAATAATAAAAAATCAAACTACATGAGCACATTCCTTAAATCCTGACAATGAAAGATATACGCTTGTCACTCACATTCATTATCATAATATAGTTGGTGTAGTTTAACAGGGTCTCACACTGATACACAGGGCAATGCTGGCAGGACCACACTGTATAACACTAATATAAAACCCTGGACAGAACTACAGCAGCTACCCAACACAGTGGTGTCTATATAAAGTAGTAATCTAGTGTGCTGGCATTGCCTGCTGTGTGCTGGGCAGAGCCTCGCTGTGCTGTGCTGTACACAGGGCAATGCTGGCGGGACCGCACTGTATAACACTGATATAAAACCCTGGACAGAACTACAGCAGCTACCCAACACAGTGGTGTCTATATAAAGTAGTAATCTAGTGTGCTGGCATTGCCTGCTGTGTGCTGGGCAGAGCCTCGCTGTGCTGTGCTGTACACAGGGCAATGCTGGCAGGACCACACTGAATAACATTAATATAAAACCCTGAACAGAACCTACAGCAGTTACCAAACACGGTGGTGTCTATATTAAGTTGGCTGCTGTGTGCCGGACTCGCTGGATTATCAAGGGTCCTTTATCATGTGACCCTGGGCTGAAAATGGGGTAGACCGGCCCAGGGAATGAGTCTTCTAAAGTATGGATGTGAAATCTGGTAAATGCATTGCAAAACGACAGCCTCCCTCCCTCGTGATCCAGATACACCCCCCACACCTTGCAGATCTTCTCCAGTTTTAAGATCTTTTCCCCTGACTGGCTCACAGCTGTACAGGTCTTCCCTCTAAACAGCCTCACAAGCCAGTAGCCCTCCCCTGGTTTCTCAGGTATGCTCTTCTCATGAGGGTGTGTGGAGACTCCCAGGACCCAGTAGCCCTTCTCCCCCACCTCCACCTCCCAGTAGTGCCTCCCTGAGGTGAACCCCTCTCTGCCCAGCACACTGGGCCACTCTGCTGATCTCTCCCCTGTGAATCTCACTCGTGAGCCGTCTTCAGAGACTGTGAGGCTGGGGCTGGCTGTGTCGGGGTCTAGAGTCACATTGACTGGGGTAAAGGAATGAGAAGAGTGTGTTATTGAGAATCACAGGAAAAGCAGGGAACTTGATTATCGATGCTTTCTCTCTCTCACGATGATGAACAACAACAACACTTTCATTCTTTGATCATAACAACTGTATTTAGACAGATTTTAAGGCTATTATAACTGGAAACACAGAAACATTTAATGTCATTTTTTCTTCTATATATTAAATTAGAAATTGCAAGCAATGCTACATTTAAAATATTTTTAAAACACATATTTAATAAAAACCAAACCCCCTAATTGTGTTCAATGAGAATTTTGAAAATATGATTTATTAAATTCAAACTTACCACGAGCTTTAGTCATTTTTTCCCATGCTGAAATAAATGAATAGAAGAATGAATCAAGTGTAAGAGAATGAATCTGTGGATTCTGATTACTGTAAGTGTATTAATGCAGATTAAAATGTTATACCTCTGCCAAGGGCATAGACACAAGTATCTGTTTGATAGAAGAGAATATATTTAAGGGAGGGAGGAAATTGCCACTATAAAATTATAATTAGTGTCCAAACACACCCTTAATGGGACTCTTCTAATCTGCACACATCTTGGTACAGAGGGTTTGATCCCCTGTTAAATAATTCACACATCTGAACTAATCAATTAAACCTGACATCGATAGCAGCTGCTTTTTTCAATACACCCAATGAACCAGTTTTGAAAAATGATTTATTACTCATAATGAAAAAACAATAAAAGAGAAAGATCTTATTATCTCAAATGAGGTCATCCTGTGCAGAGAACACAATTCTAAAAAACACTTCTGTATCATAGTCGTTCTCGAGAACTATCTTCATTTTTGTAATTCATAAGAATGTATGACTTTGTTTGTAGGGAGTCTCTGTTTAAAACAGATTGAAGAGATTGGATTTCAGAAGCTTAAAACTGCACTTAGAGATAGACACACCCCTCACGTGTTGAATTCACTTATATGAGATAGAAAGACAGAAATCCTCGATACAAAAAACACAACACATATTCTTACTGGTTTGCCTTTGAAGGTCTTTAAAATCTAGGAATGAAACACACAGAAACCATTTCATTAAGTGCAGAAGCATTCCCCTCATTTCAGTTTTAAATGTAATGAAACCACAACAGAGATCAGAACTATTTAATATTCTCCCTACAATTGGTTTTCAGTGTTACTTTATTAAAATAATAACGTATTTCTGATCAATTGCATTTGAAATTGTTCAGACTGCCTTCATATGGATTACAATGATCTTACCATCTTCAATGTTCTCTTTCTCCCTTTTTAAACTGTCTAAAACAGAAGAGTGAAAAGTTTAGTTTGTATTTTAGCTCATGAACTCATGTGATGCAATACAATAGTTTAATAAAAAGAATATTGAGATGAATGTATTAATCTTGCCATAATTCTTCTGAAGATCCTCCTTTTCTAAAAGACATAAACAAAGACAGCTTGGTTAGTTTTGCTAGTTTGGAACAGTTGAGATTCATCATTAAGGGTGATATGACTAGATTTCATTGCATTAGTTACATTAGTAATATACTTAGAAGCAGGGTTAGACTCCTACAGAAAACAGCGAGTGGATCCTATTGGGTTACACAATAGGGGCCCACGGGCAAAACCCCAGGGGAATAGATTGATCTACAGATATTATTTGGGGAGGTGAGTCCATGAAAAATGTCTATTTGCATGTAAATCGTTATATTGTGTGAAGATTGCAACTATGTTTTAGGCTCTCAATAATCAGTATAATAATTTGAGTTAATAGTAGAAGATGCTGGACTGGAAAATGCTGCCAATCTCTCAGCTGGGTGAAGAAAAGGAGACTCTCGCTCTCCAAACTATCCTTGCCTGTTCTTGAGAAATGTTATTTGGCTGCAAGACTATATTCGGTGGATTTTCAAACATATTAATGCTGGATGTCCCCACTCAAAACCATCTGGAAAACAATTATTCACATCTCCTAACTGGTCCATCCAAAAAAAATGTTTAAACATTTAACTGCTATTTTACATTCACTAGATGCCTGGTATAATGTTTAAAACATTTTAGGATTAGACATTGATTATTTAAAACTGGAGAACAAAGATATTTGAAAAACAAATTAGAAAAATCTTGAGATGAACATTGCAGGACATCTCTCACAATGTAACAGCATTCCCTCATTTCAGTTTTAAATGTAGTTCAATCACAACAGAGACGTGTGTTTGTAACTCTTTAATATTCTCCAAACAGACTGCAGAGCATTTAGAATTAGAACTGCTAGGGTTTCTGATAAAGGGAGATTGAAATGGAAACTTTCTGTCAGCAGATTATTTATACACTTACCTCTTCTCAGTCTCTCATTCTCCCTTTTTAAAATGCCTAAAATAGAAAACAGTGAAAAGTTTAGTTTATTGTCTGGCTAATTAACACAATAGTTTAATATATTTAATAAAAAGAATATTGAGATGAATCTATTAATCTTGCCATTTTGCTTTTGAGGATCCTCCTTTTCTAAAAGACATAAACAAAGACAGCTTGGTTAGTTTTGCTAGTTTGGAACAGTTGAGATTCATCATTAAGGGTGATGTGACTAGATTTCATTGCATTAGTTACATTATTAATATTCTTAAAAGACCAAATATGGGTGTTGCCCAATGCATTATTTTCTTGTATTTTCATTAGCAGGACATCTGGCACTGAGTATGGTTAACATATAAACCAGACTTAAAACAGAATGGTGGCCTAAGATGGGAAAGCAGAGTCAGAGGAAACAAAAGACAATATTAAGAGTTGCACGACATTCCATAATTTTTGTTAGTTTCTTTCTGCAGATTATTTATACACTTACCTTTTCCCAGTCTCTTATTCTCACTTTTTAAACTGTCTAAAACAGAAAACAATGACAAGTTTATTGTGTGTTCCCGTTCATTAATTCATGTGATTCAATACAATAGTTGAATTAATTAAAAAAAAAAAAAAAAAAAAAATTATAATTCAGTAGTTCGGGACAAACACCAATCACAAAATGTTTTAGTACAAATATTTATTGTAGAGAATGCGGAGTATGCGATTTAACAGAAAAGTATGCTGTATATACACATTCATTTGGCATCAAACCTAAACTTGGTTTGAGGGTTCGCTGCCTGGCCAACTGGACGAGGCTGAGACCCCCATTTGATAAAACATAAAAACTGTTAAGAAAGGTGGAGATGGGGAGGTGGTGGGTTACGATGAAATCAAAACGCAACTGAGAGATAAGTGAAGAGGGTATTTATAGTGCTAACAATTTAAATGAGCTAATGTGTAAATTGAATGATTCAATTTGGTGATGCGGAGATTGGTGTCTGACCCTCCTCCCGAACTTTAATTATAAATTTCATTTCAGTAGTTCGGGACAAACACCAATCACAAAATGTTTTAGTACAAATATTTATTGTAGAGAATGCGGAGTATGCGATTTAACAGAAAAGTATGCTGTATATACACATTCATTTGGCATCAAACCTAAACTTGGTTTGAGGGTTCGCTGCCTGGCCAACTGGACGAGGCTGAGACCCCCAAAAAGAACAAGCCGGTCTCAATGCCACAATTAGAATTGAATATAGCCCACTTGAAGGTTTAGCCAACCTTTAACAAATGATCATCAGCACGCAGGAGAGGAAAACAAAACCCATTTTTGGGAAATAAACCTCTGGGAATCCATGGCTGATTCGATTGCCCTTCCTCCAGGCAGGCTACTAACACTTAAGAGCACATTTCTGTAAAAGCAATTTTAGGCTCCATAATATTTGTTATAATGTAAACTTGGTAAGCACTGGAGGATCAACGACCTAACCGTTTGATAAGAGTGTCTGGAACTCAGTGGGAAAAAAAGCTGCTACGATTCTGAAGGAAGGACCGAAAACTGCTCAGCTGCGAATCCGGACCTGGAAATAAATCAGGTGAAAGAAGAACAAATGTTGGGTGACGATTGTTCAGTTTTTGTTAATAAACAGCGGGCCTGAGGGTGATGCGCCCTGAGAAAGATGGAGATGGACAAGAGAGAAAGGGGTCATATGGGCCAACATGGGAGTTTAATTTATAAACAAAATTGAAAAGCTTTCTCTAATCTTCCTTGTCCGTTTTACTTCTTTTTGAGCAGGAAGGAAAGGGTATCAGATGAGGGGATTGCTAGGTCAGAGATTAAGGGGTGAATCTGGGGTTGAATTTGAGGCGATGTAGACTCCCAGCACCTATGGGAACCCAAGAAGGCTAAGAGAAAGAGCTGTAAGGTTTTATCTAAAACAGGCAGGAGTAGCTGGAGCAGATGAGAGGCATCAAGAGAGTACGTTGATGGCAATAGGTAGGCAAGCAGGAGGAGAAAGAGATTCTGATAGTTGAAGCCCTTTCAGGATTAGTGAAATTTGTGAGTTGCAGAGTGTAGAGCTGGGACACTGAAATTGAGTTGAGTTTGTAGAAAAACTTGATGCCGGAAATTCAAATCTTATCGCTCTGTTCTTAAGGGACATAAAACAGGATGACACTACGGGCACTGAAAATGATGGAAAGGAATGTTGAATGCAAAGTGAAATTTTAAAGCAATTCCAGGATGACCGGTACATTTGCAGTGAGCGGGGAGTGATGCCGAGAAGAGTTGTTTCTTGAGCCTGCAGAAATCAGGGAATGCAGCAGGTGGCTCACATGAATGTCAGGTCTGAAAAGAGGAATCTGAGTTTGCAGGAGGTCGTCTTCGGAAGCCAATGCTCTGAATCCCTGCGTTTGGAAACGAGAAAGAATCAATTATATTCAGGTGGCAGAGAATGTGTTGAGCTCTGAAAATGAACTGATGAGTAACAGATAAACAGGTAATCCTTCTGAATATTCTCATTATAATGAACGATCTTGTTAAAGATTTAGACTGAAGGTGAATTGTGAGTGGAGAAGAATGGATTTTGAGCCCAGGAAGACCCCCAAAAGGAGTGCGGCTACAGCAAATGGACACACTTTGCGCAATGACGAGGAGTGATCGGTTATAGGAATAATGCTGAATTCGTTGGGCCATGGAGCAGAAAACCAATTTTCCCTTGTAGTATCCTCCAAAGCCAAGAGAGGGAGCTGCATCTTTGAACGGCTGAATGTCTTTGTGCAGCAGGAGACAGTTGTCGTCAAAAAAAGAAAGTACTGCCATTCCTTTTTTTTTTAGTAGGAGCTCCCACAGGCGGAGTTCCTTAAAAAAAAAAAAAAAAAAAAAAAGGAACCAAACCATAAGTATGACATCATTGAGGGAATCGACAGAAAGGATCAAATAGAGAGAAGGTAGGAGATAAAAGCTCTGCCTCGAGGATTTATCCTCATTGCGTACAAATTGCAAAGCATATGACATGGTTTATTTAAATTTCGAGAAAGCTTTTGACAAAGTCCCACATAAAAGATTAATTTCTCATATTGAACGCAGTAGGGATTCAATGAAATGCATGCACGTGGATTAGGGAGTAGTTAACATGTAGAAAACAGAAGGCCTCCAGAGTATGCAGTATTGCGGCCCTGACTGATATTCAAAGAAATGGGAATGGTTTTGAAAGTGTTTGAATAAACTGCCGGTAAGCTGAAAGAAGAAAAGCATCTCACAGAGAAGAGACCACTATGGGGTCGTGCTGGACACCCATGGCGGCCAGGGAGGTCACTGCAGGGGCCTGCTGAATGCCTGTAGTGAGGGGAGGGTAGCCTAAAAGGTTACATTTGGAAGACCGCGGAGGTAAGGAATAGAAGGGGGCAGTGGGGCCCTGTTGAAGCTCGCAGCTGGTAGAAAAACGTTTGACAGAGAAGGGAGCACTATGGGGGCCTGCTGGACGCCCATAGTGGCCAGCGAGGTCACTGCAGGGGCCTGCAGTGATGGGGGGTGGGGAATGCGGGAGCAGCCGCACCCAACTGTAATTACTGATTAGAGGAAACATCAAAAATAGAGCAAGGTAACCAGTGGTGTATTACAGGGATCAGTATTAGGTCCTCTGCTATTCCTAATCTACATAATGATTTAGATTATGGCATAGTAAGCAGACTTGTTAAATTTGCACACAACACAAAAATAGGTGGAGTGGCAAACACTGTTGCAGCAGCGAAGGTCATTCAAAATGATCTAGACAGCATTCAGAACTGGGCAAGCACATGGCAAATGACATTTAATAGAGAAGTGTAAAGTACTGCACACAGGCAAGAAAAATGTGCATTATAAATATCATATGGAAGATACTGAAATTGAAGGAATCTTTGAAAAAGACCTAGGAGTTTATGTTGACTCAGATATGTCTTCATCTAGACAATGTGGGGAAGCTGTAAAAAGGCCAACAAGATGCTCGGATATATTGCGAAAAGTTTTGAATTTAAAATCAAGGGAAGTAATGCTAAAAATGTACAATGCATTAGTAAGACCTCACCTAGAATACTGTGTTCAGTTCTGGACACTTCATTAAAAGAAAAAGGATATTGCTGCTCCAGAAAGAGTGCAAAGAACAGCGACCAGAACTGTCCCGGATTTAAAACACATGTCGTATGCAGACAGGCCAAAAGAAAAGAAGCTATTCAGACTTGAACAAAGACTACGCGGTGATCTGATTCAAGCTTTCAAAATCCTAAAAGGTATTGACAACTTCAACCCAGGAGACTTTTTGAACCAGGAGTCACAAATGGAAATTAGACAAAGGGGCATTCAGAACAGAAAATAGGAGGCACTTTTTTTTTTTTTTTTTTTTTTTACATAGAAAATTGTGAGGGTCTGGAACCAACTTAGTAATGTTGAAGCCGACACCCTGGGATCCTTCTTGATCCTTCTTGATGATACTCTGAGATCAATAAGCTACTAACAACCAAACGAGCAAGATGGGCTGAATGGCATCCTCTTGTTTGCAAATCCTCCCATGCTCCCATGTAGTTTAAATGGCCTAGGAGGGACAGAAGATTGCGTTTAGTAGGGGGGGGGGACCGGACCGGACAGAAAAGTGGAAATATAAAAAAAATACAATCCCCTGAGGACAGGCTCAATGGGCATGATTTTAAATGTGTTTGATATATTGGCTTTAGCCAGTCATGCGTTTTTCCCAGCAATTTTGATTAAGAATATGGCGTGGTCGATTTGCATATTGCAGGGAGCAATCTTCGTGAGGGACTGTTGATGCTGGGTGTGGTGGAGTTACGGTGAGCGGAAATGAAGGAAGTTACAGGCAGAATAGCACAGGTTCCTTCAATGAAGTTATTACAAATCTGGCAAAACAATCTCTGGATACAAATGCTCAAAACTGCCGATGAGCAGTGAGGGAAGGGAACCAGAAAGGTTAGGGAAGGGAACCAGAAAGGTTAGGGAACTTGCAGTGAGAGAAGGGAACCAGAAAGGTTATAGTTAGAGGTGAAGGGAGCACTATGGGGGCCTGCTGGACGCCCATAGTGGCCAAAGAGGTCATTGCAGGGGCCTGCTGGACGCCTGCAGTGAGGGAAGGGAACCAGAAAGGTTATAGTTAGAGGTGAAAGGAGCACCATGGGGGCCTGCTGGACGCCCATAGTGGCCAAAGAGGTCATTGCAGGGGGGCCTGCTGGACGCCTGCAGTGAGAAGGAGCCAGAAAGGTTATAGTTGGAGGTGAAGGGAGCACTATGGGGGCCTGCTGGGCGCCCATAGTGGTCAAAGAGGTCATTGCAGGGGGCCTGCTGGACGCCTGCAGTGAGGAAGGGAGCCAGAAAGGTTATATTTGAGGTGAAGGGAGCACTATGGGGGCCTGCTGGGGCGCCCATAGTGGCCAAAAGATCACTGGGGGGCCTGCTGGACGCCTGCAGTGATGAGGGGGTGTAACCAGAAGGTTACAGATGCATATTATACAACAGTGGCGGGTGTCGAAACCCCAGGATAGATCGCGGGAGCAGCCGCTCCTAACTGTAATAACAATCTCTGGATACAAATGCTCAAAACTGCTGAAGCACAGAAAGAAAAGCATTTCACAGAGAAAGGATCACTATGAGGGCCTGCTGGACGCCCATAGTGGAAAAAGAGGTCACTGCAGGGGCCTGCAGTGAGGGGAGGTAACCTGAAAGGTTATAGTTGGAGCCAGAATGCTCAGGAACTGCTAAATGAGCCTTTGATTGACAGGTGCGATGGTCCTGCTTTCGGATTTTTCCGGTAGTAGAAGCGCTTCGTGGAGATGCAGTCGGTGCGGGGGAGGTGTTTCAAGTCCGCTTATAATACGCGGAAATTGGGCTTTCTTCTTGAGTCGCGGGTTGGAATTTGTAAAAACACCCATACTGACATGGGTTGGGCTTGTTTTGTGATACTTGGCAACACTGGGTAAAGCAACGATCAGTGATGACGTCATAGCGCCTGCGACGGGAAGGATGAAATAAAGTAAACAAATTCTCCTTACGTGCTGTAGATTTGAATGGGATGTTGTTGCTACGAAAAAAATAAAGCTGGAGCCGGAGATCGCCCAGTCTCTGATGTCAGGAGTTGCGGAGGAACGAGTGGCCAGGCGGGAGCCACGGCAGACAGGAGAAGCTGACATCTGGGCAGAGAAGTTTGGAGTGGTAATACCGCCGACCGAAGTTGTGGTGGAGTTGGCCCGGGAAGGGCTGGTTGAACTGGTTGCGTGGATCTCGGCTCCGGTGAAACAGCAAACAGATCATCATCCGTCGAAACGGAATAATCCAGAATGCAGACCATGATGCGTGCATGTACGATGAAATCAAAACGCAACTGAGAGATAAGTGAAGAGGGTATTTATAGTGCTAACAATTTAAATTAGCTAATGTGTAAATTGAATGATTCAATTTGGTGATGCGGAGATTGGTGTCTGACCCTCCTCCCGAACTTTAATTATAAATTTCATTGAGATGAATGTATTAATCTTGCCATAATTCTTCTGAAGACCTTTGTTTTCTAAAAGACACAAACAAAGACAGCTTGGTTAGTTTTGCTAGTTTGGAACAGTTGAGATTCATCATTAAGGGTGATATGACTAGATTTCATTGCATTAGTTACATTAGTAATGTACTTAGAAGCAGGGTTAGAGTCCTACAGAAAACAGCAAGTGGATTCTATTGGGTTACACAAGGAGGAGTGTTTTTGTACCCACAAGGGGTTTTGGGACCCATCAGAATCCCAGTGGGGTCCAGGGGCAAAACCCCAGGGGAATAGATTGATCTACAGATATTATTTGGGGAGGTGTCCATGAAAAATGTCTATTTGCATGTAAATCGTTATATTGTGTGAAGATTGCAACTATGTTTTAGGCTCTCAATAATCAGTATAATAATTTGAGTTAATAGTAGAAGATGCTGGACTGGAAAATGCTGCCAATCTCTCAGCTGGGTGAAGAAAAGGAGACTCTCACTCTCTAAACTATCCTTGCCTGTTCTTGAGAAATGTTATTTGGCTGCAAGGCTATATTCGGTGGATTTTCAAACATATTAATGCTGGATGTACCCACACAAAACCATCTGGAAAACAATTATTCACATCTCCTAACTGGTCCCTCCAAAGAAAATGTTTAAACATTTAACTGCTATTTTACATTCACTAGATGCCTGGTATAATGTTTAAAACATTTTAGGATTAGACATTGATTATTTAAAACTGGAGAACAAAGATATTTGAAAAACAAATTAGAAAAATCTTGAGATGAACATTGCAGGACATCTCTCACAATGTAACAGCATTCCCTCATTTCAGTTTTAAATGTAGTTCAATCACAACAGAGACGTGTGTTTGTAACTCTTTAATACTCACCAAACACACTGCAGAGCATTTCGAATTAGAACTGCTAGGGTTTCTGATAAAGGGAGATTGAAATGGAAACTTTCTGTCTGAAGATTATTTATACACTTACCTTTTCCCAGTGCATCTTTCTTTCTTTTTGAACTCCCTAAAACAGAAAACAATGACAAGTTTAGCTTGTATTCTGGTGTTGTGTTATTTGTTGATTCTCGTCAGTTTTTGCTTCTTTTTGTACTGCGCATGCTCGGCACTGGCTTTCCACTTACTTGCCTGAATATCAAAGCTTTTCAGACCGTCAGGCTTTTTATGAGGAATATTATGCAAATGAAGAGAGTATCGAAATAACATGAAAAATAAATTAATAGACAAATACATAAATAAATGAACAAATGTATAAATAAATATATGCCTATATTTATTTATTTATTTATGTATTAATTAATTTATTTACTTATCTTTCATTTTGGCATAAAATATCCTGCATAAGCGAAACTATAATTTAATCCAGTATATATTTTTCTCCTCTCTTTGCTTTAGTATTGTGTTCTGTGAAATGTATCCTCTCTTGTTTCTCCGTATCTCCTGAAACACGCGGCTGTTTTGTTTTCTCCGCCTTTAATACCTTTCGATCCCACCTGTCAGGTGACTGAAATCCTGAAATGACGTAAAAGCTGTCATTAACATAGAGGTTCCTCATTTAAATACTGATTAGTTCTTCCGCTGCCTTTAGTAAATTGCGCCCGCTCCACCTGTCGGAAAACAGCAGAAAAGTTTTTCATTTTATGATGGAAACAGCGTTCGGGTTAAGAGTCGGGTTCAAACAGACGGAGCCAGCGAGTTTCGGACTGTCGGGAGACACTTTAGATATTCAGGGAAACTCTGACAAAACAGCCGCGAGTTTCATGAGATACGAAGAAACAAGAGGATAGATAGATAGATAGATAGATAGATAGATAGATAGATAGATAGATAGATAGATAGATAGATAGACACACATGTCGAAATAAATAAGACATGTATGTATTTATTTCTATATTTGTTTATGTATTAATTTATGTGTTCGTGTATTTATTTTTCATGTTAATTCGGTACATTATCCCTTTCCTCCTCTAAACTCTCTAGCAGCGCATTGAGCTACTCATGGTGAGGACACAGTCATGACAGAATATAAATCATAAGAATATAGAAAGAATACATTACGTTTACAACAAATACACCAGAGGATTACTACCAGTAAAACCACCAAAACAGCAGGTAACGCAACGTATAAACCCACTTCAAAAGAGTCTTCTGTGACACAAGAAAGAGGAGAAATCCATAAATGAACAAACCTGTGAAAGCGCGCTGTGTGTGCTGGGTGAGAGAGGCTCTGGATGAAGGGCTGCAAGTTATAAAATCATTTTTGTTAAACTTTCTTCAAATTATTTATACACTTACCTTTTACCAGTCTCTCAGTCTCGCTTTGTAAACTGTCTAAAACAGAAAAGAGTGAAAAGTTTAGCTTGTGTTCTGGTTCATTAACTCATGCAATTCAACACACACAGAGGACCAGCGATGCTATTATTCATAATGAGAAAATAATACAAACAGGAATCCAATGGTTCATATTATTATACTTCAAGATACTACTGTCTCATCAATGTGAAGAACTGAGGAAAGAAAGACGAGATTATTAAAAAATAAAATGAATATTCTTACGGTCCTGTTGAAGTTCTAAATCATCTAGGAATGAAAAAGAGAAATCATTTCCTTAGCGGTACAGCATTCCCTCATTTCAGTTTTAAATGTAGTTCAATCACAACAGAGACGTGTGTTTGTAACTCTTTAATATTCTCCAAATTAGAACTGCTAGGGTTTCTGATAAAGGGAGATTGAAATGGAAACTTTCTGTCTGCAGATTATTTAAACACTTACCTGTTCTCTGTCTCTTGGGCTCTCGGGCTAAAACGGAAAACAAGGTCAGGTTTGTTTTCCAGTGTTCACTCAATTTTTGCATCTCGTCAGTTTTTGCTTCTTTTTGTACTGCGCATGCTCGCTACTGTCTTTCCCCTTACTTGCCCTGAATATCAAAGCTTTTCAGACCGTCGTGCGGGCTTTTTATGAGGAATGTTATGCAAATGAAGAGAGTATCGAAATAACATGAAAAATAAATTAATAAACGAATACATAAATAAATGAACAAATATATAAATAAATATATGTCTATATATTTATTTATTTATTTATGTATGTATTAATTCATTTATTTACTTATCTTTCATTTTGGCATAAAATATCCTGCATAAGTGAAACTATAATTTAATCCAGTATATATTTTTCTCCTCTCTTTGCTTTATTATTGTGTTCTGTGAAATGTATCCTCTCTTGTTTCTCCGTATCTCCTGAAACACGCGGCTGTTTTGTTTTCTCCGCCTTTAATACCTTTCGATCCCACCTGTCAGGTGACTGAAATCCTGAAATGACGTAAAAGCTGTCATTAACATAGAGGTTCCTCATTTAAATACTGATTAGTTTCATTTTATGATGGAAACAGCGTTCGGGTTAAGAGTCGGGTTCAAACAGACGGAGCCAGCGAGTTTCGGACTGTCGGGAGACACGTTAGATATTCAGGGAGACTCTGACAAAACAGCCGCGAGTTTCATGAGACACGGAGAAACAAGAGAAGATACATTTAATAGAACACAATGATAAAATAAAGTACCTCAGGACAGAGAGAAAACAAAATAAAGTTAGAGAACTCCGATTTTAATGTAGCCTATTTTAAATGTATATTGTATGAAATTAGTTACTGTATTAAATTATAGTTTTGGTTATGGATGATATTTTATACCAAAAAGAAAAATAAATTAATTAATGCATAAATAAATAAATAAAATGAATACATGTCGAAATAAATAAATATACAGACATGTATTTATTTATTTCTAGATTTGTTTATGTATTAATTTATGTATTCGTGTATTTATTTTTCATGTTAATTCGGTACATTATCCCTTTCCTCCTCTAAACTCTCTAGCAGCGCATTGAGCTACTCATGGTGAGGACACAGTCATGACAGAATATAAATCATAAGAATATAGAAAGAATACAATACCTTTACAACAAATACACCAGAGGATTACTGCCACTGAAATCACCACAACAGCAGCTAACGCAACGTAGAAACCCACTTCAAAAGAGGCTTCTGTAAACACAAGAAAGAGGAGAAATCCATAAATGAACAAACCTGAAAGCGCGCTGTGTGTGCTGGGTGAGAGAGGCTCTGGATGAAGGGCTGAGTTAAACAGAATCACATTGCGCCTCTATGATGCAAGTCTTTGGAAGCTGGATATAGAAAGCGGAGATAAAAGACACTTCCGTTCAAATGGACCGAAGCTAATTTTCAGGTTCCTCTGTAAACACGTGTGTGTGTGTGTGCGTATGCGTGTGTGTGCGTATGCGTATGAACATGCGTGTGCGTGTGTGTGTGTGGGTATGCGTGTGTGCGTATGCGTGTGCGATGCGTATGCGTGTGTGTGTGTGCGTATGCGTGTGCGTGTGTGTGTATGATGTGTGTGTGTGGTGTGTGTGGTATGCGTGTATTGTGTGTATGTACGTAAATGCGTGCGTGCGTTCCGTTCAAATGTGACGTGTGAAGATCATTGTCATGGTTCGTGTATGTGTGTGCGTGTGCGTGTGTGTGTGTGTGTGTGTGTGTGCGTGCGTGTGCGTGTGCGTGTGCGTGTGCGTGTGCGTGTGCGTGTGCGTGTGTGCGTGCGTGTGTGCGTGCGTGCGTGTGCGTGTGCGTGTGCGTGTGCGTGCGTGCGTGTGCGTGTTTGCGTATGCATGCGTGCGGTGCTGCAGTGTCTGGAGCGATAAGTTTCCTTCCCCCGCGACTCCGGAACAGGGCGAGCATTTTGTGCCCAAATCATATCAAATCTTGACCACTGTTTCATTTTTGTTTCCTCGATTTCCTTTGTGTTCTATGATTCTTTGGCACAATCCGGGTGACGATCGCATGATCAGATCGTGGTTCTCTAATCTGCACTGTCACGCCACACACAGCTACAGGCTAGATAAAGAGACACGAGTCTTTTTCTATCTCTGGTAATTCGTGTTCTGATGTTTTTTTTAAGTATTTACATTTTGTTTAAAGAAGTATAGCTCATCAGATTTGTAACGAATATGTATGGAATGCATTGTTTAAGTGAAACCTTTTTATTTGAGGTTGTGTAACAGTGCTAGATAGCCGTTTCTAACGATACGCAAACCATGCAAAACTAATCTATTTTTTAAATTATTATTATTGTATATTACAGTACATTGCATCTCGATTGAAAATGCAGAAGCACAGAACTTTGGACAATTTTTTTTTTCCGTCCAAAGGGACAGCATGAATGGTCACAAGGCCATTTAGTTTGAACTATTTCAACACTGCAGACCTGTATACAGGGCTAGGGAAAGTAACACGGCGTAATCTGGATCAAGTGATGCAGATTTTGTAATCCTAGATTTTGTGATCGAGATTCCTTTGAAAACAAAACGAATTTCGTAAGCATAATTTGTAATGTGGATGCAAGTAATCCAGCAATTACATTTTCTGAAAAAAACTGATCAAAACGATCCAGATAAAAGAAATCCAGAACACAAAATAGATCGGAAAACAAAATCCGGATCAATGTTATCCAGATTCATAGTTTTGAAAAACCGGCCCCTGGAGATCGCAGGTTCGAATCCAGGCTGTGTTATTGCAGACCATGACCGGGGGTTCCTAGGGGGGCGACACTGCCTAAGCGCCGCGCCGGTCGGGGGAGGGCTTAGGTCGGCAGGGCAATCCACGGTTCACTGCGCACCAGCGACCCCCTGTGGCTGATAGGGCGCCTGCGGTTTTGCAGTGATGCCTTTCAGATCTGTGCTGTCCTCCGGCACTATAGGTCTGGTGGCTTCGCTTGTGGATCTGCAGTGTGAAAAATGATGGCTTGGCAGGAACACATTTCGGAGGACGCGTGTTTCAGCCTCCGTTTCCCAAGTGGCCAGGGGGTTGCAGAGGTGAACCAGGATACAAATAACAATTGGGCATTCCAAATTGGGGAGAAAACCGGGGTAAAAACCATTGACGACAACTTAAAAAATAATAAGAATTATATATATATATATATATATATATATATATATATATATATATATATATATATATATATATATAGTGGACAAAAAAATGGAAACACCTGGGTAAATGAGGGACACCAAGTATATTGAAAGCAAAGGGCTTCCACACAGGTGTGGCTCATGCGTTAATTAAACAAATAACATCCCAGCATGCTTAGGGTCATGTATAAAATGCTGGACAGGCCTGGTTGCCTATAATTATGGCTAGCATGGCTGCAAGAGGAGACCTCAGTGACTTTGAAAGAGGGGTGATTGTCGGGGCGCGTTTGGCAGGAGCTTCAGTGACCGAGACAGCTCAACTTGCTGATGTTTCACGAGCAACGGTGTCTAAGGTGATGTGGGCATGGAACTCCGAGGGAATGACATCATCAGCAAAGGGCAGCAGCGGGAGGAAGCGCATACTCCAGGATCGTGATATCCGTGCATGCATTCCAAGTGCAAGGCAAAACAGGCGAGCAACTGCAGATCAACGGACTGCAAATTTCAACCTGGGACGCGAGCACATTCTTTCCCTTTCGTTTTAAAACTCTGCATTGTAACCGTGGTCAGAATGGATTGATGCGACTGGAGTCTGATATCGCGAGTGCTGGGAGTCGCTTCCGGCGATGTATTTTACAGCCAGAGTCACATTTAAATTCGGGTTCTTCTCTTTGCTTTACATTCTTATTGTGTGTTTAAAATTCTACACTCGCGTTGTTTCATTTGTGTATTTATATTGCAGCGCGGAGTAGTATAATGGATTCTGTTTTCATGTACGGGAATTATTCACGCACTCGATTTGCTTGTGTTGTTCTTTGATTTTGGGTTTCAAGATCCCGTTACTATTCCCAATGTTAGCCTCTGTTAGCCTCGTGATACGAAGCGGTATTGCGCCGGGGTGAAGTGATTGTAAATCCTGTCATTGTTTTATACTCCGTTTGTCGCTGCCAGAGTACTTAGTGTATTGACCAAATGTAAACCTATCCCCGTGTCTCTGAGTTATCTTTTATTTGATAAGGATGTGTGCGTGCGTGCGTGTGTTTGTGTGTTATTGAAGTTTTAAAACGGTCATTTCAAAATCCCACATACCGCGGACAAACCTAATTGAAAGTGCTGTGCATGGTTCAGACAATTTTTCAAAACAGAAACCAGATTACATACGAGCACACAGAACAATGTCACAATACAAGCTGAATAAAAAAACTTGCTGATATAATAATAATAATAATAATAATAATTACCTGATTGGCCTAGGGGCGCCATAAACTTTGCCTATACAGGGTGGCAAGTTGCACAGAAACCGGACCTGGTTAGTGACAAAAAATAAATAAATCTCTGTCTATTTCAGAACACCAATAATATATTCAACATGCATCTCACTGGCGGTTTAGAAACGAGTATTTCGGTTCAGCTATCACAAACTCTCTCTCTCTCTCTCTCTCTCTCTCTCTCTCTCTCTCTCTCTCTCTCTCTCTCTCTCTCTCTCTCTCTCTCTCTCTCTGTACCTTTTTCGTTCTTCTCGTTGCCTCAGTCGTTCAGTGGAAGGTTTTGTTCTTTTCGGGAGTGTCTCAAAATGTCGGTTTTCTTGTTGTTTTATAGGCGAACAAATACAGAACAACTGTGCAAAAACAGTTTCACTTCCACAGACTCGCTATAGAGACGCGCATCATAACGGGACTGGAGAATTTGCTTGAAAAACTCAAGTCACAAGACTGCCAGTAATTGCTGTTGCGCCCGTCTACACTCACGCACACTCACGCACACTCACGCACCCACGCACACACACACACACACACACACACTGCACACACACACACACACACACACTGACACACACACACACACACACACACACACTGACACACACACACCAGACAAAACTCCACACAGGGTGAAATTTGACAACAAACTAAATATTTATTTAAATATTTAGTTCTTAAAAATGTGTTTTACACAGTGGGGACGTCCCCACAACGTCGTTTCTTCGGGAGATACTATCTTTGTGGAGACATTTTCTCAAATGTTGTCCCCACATTGATATTAATACATAGACTTCATGAAGCACAGTTAGTTCATTCTATATAGAGGGGGATGCAACGCGTTTGGTCGGAGCTGTATATTGTATTCTCGGAGGATTTATGAATCCTAAACAGATGGATCGATAGCTCTTATTATTCATCCAAATATTAGCGTATAACTTCTCGTTCATTATAGTGACACTCTCCGCTCGCTCTTCCCTCTCAACTCATGTAACGCATCGTCTATAATACATCTTTGTTAGTCTATTAACGCAACACTGTGTTGATGGTGCTGTTGCCAGCGTGTGAATTGCATGGGGTGTATCATTATACACAGAGTACAGGACAGATAGATAACGGGATGTGAGGTTCTGATTCATAGTGGTTGTTTTATAATGAAGTGTTTGCATCCTCCCATTGCTCTGCTCAACATCCCCGCGGCTACCAGCGGGGGAAGGGAGCGGTGAAAGAGAACACGAAAGTGAAAGTATTGCCAGATTCTACAAAACAACAAAACCCGAGCCTGATGCTGCTTCAAAGCAACAAATGTTTTATATATAATGTGTGTTTGTTTCAGATTGTCAGTTGAAGAAAAGCAATTATATATAAATGTTTAATTGGACCAATAAATTAAAAACACAAACTTGTTAATTGTTGTCTTCATCTGGATGAGGGAATATATTTGAATTTTTCCAGAATTATTTTTTCAGCTTTAATTGCTAACAACAAAGATTGAACTTATTTTAAAATGCTGAGAGATCGTGTATTTCGGCTTGATCTGTTAGTGAAATGCTGGATGCAGAGTGTAAAATAAAGATTTAAGGTCCATGTATTTTTTTCACGGATTTATTTGTTAGATTCCCAGATTTAACGTATCAGCTAAATCTTGAATCACCAATTATATAAAGAAAAGTTCCAGATTTAATTTGTCATATTGACTTTAAATGTTTAATTTGTGATACGCGTTTTCAATATTTATAAATTGTACCTGAAAGTAGACATTTCAAAACTTTGAAGTACGTTTTTGTCGTTAGCAATTAAATCTTTATTTAAAATCTAAGTAAAGTTAGTGATTGAGTGGAATCCGGAAAAAAATACCTGGTAAAATACTTAAAATACTGTTCTTTTAGTTTGTTTTTCACACCTGGCGCCCCATAGTTAATGCCGTGTGACTTTGCGAGCGCACGCAGTGTTTCTCAAAATCCCAGAACTGTCGTGCTCTGTTTGTGTTCAGTGTTTTTAATAATTGCATCTGTAAGGGTGCTTTAACACTTGAGAAAAACTGTCATTGAAGTCTGCAGTGAATGAATGAACCCCCTGTAGTCATGGTTACAATGTCATTCCTTTATTTAGGGTGCTGCTGTATTTAAAACACACAGAACAGCAGAAACAGAAACAAGAAACAAAACACAACCTGCTATAGTTATACACTGCATCACACAGCTATATATATAATACAGAATACAGTGTAATGTTAAATATGTAATCTTAATTTTATCAAAAAGTTAGTAAAATACAATGAAAAGATGTAAAAGAAGATTAGCATCAATAAAGTCAGTACATTAATCTCAGCCAGCAATAATATTCAGGTGATATTCCAGCTTCAGTGTAAATATCAACTACATGGAAAAGCGAGCATTCATCCGTGTGGCTTTTCTATACAAACCAATACCACTCTTAAACCAGCAAATCTAATATGAATATGCAAGCAGGATATCTGATTGAGGAAATACAAGTCTAAATATTTCAAATAAAATCTTCGTGCATTCTAATAGGATATACAAAATAAAGAAACTATAGGAACGTCATGTAGATCGTCACCTTTTTTTCCAGAAAATACAACATTTAGTCGCATTGTATTGTTATATATAACTGACAATGTTAGTTTTTTTCAATTTTGTTGATAATGAAGCAAAAAAGAATTACATCCCAGTTTTGTCGTGTCCCATTTCGAGTGAAACAGAATAATCTGATTGATCTTTATTCTTTGTATCTTTGTTCAGGATCACAAGTTCTTCATCTTCATCTCCTGGATAAAAGAAAGGGAAGAGTTTCCCAGAGAATTTCCCCAGGAAGGTGTAAATAACACCACGATCCTCCACCCTGTAAAAAGAGAGCTTGCCCTCTTCATAATCCAGATGCACCCCGACCTTCAGGGGGGGCAGCACCTTGAGAGGGGTCACGGGGTCGGTCAAGGCACTGAGCTCATGTCCAAACATTAACTGGAGCACCCAGTACCCTTCCTTGGGACTCAGATCTAAAACTCCTTTCCTCTTGGCAGACTCGCTGGCCACACCCAGTTTCCAGCTATCCCTCTTCCCCACCTCCACCTCCCAGTAGTGTCTCCCTGAGGTGAACCCCTCCCTGCCCAGCACAAAGAGATGGTGTTCAAATCTCCGTTCAGTGTTGGGGACATTCTTGTCATTGTAGTCATTTCTCACACGTTTCCCATCTTCAGACACAGTGAGGCGACAGTGTGCTGTATCAGGGTCCAGAGTCACAGCCACTGGAGATGAGAAGCAAGCACCCTTAATCATCAATGTTAATAGACATAGATTTTTAATGTACAGCAATAGATATATTTTACTATGGATGGATTCATTTATAAGATCATTTATGATGTTTATACAAGTGCTTTATATGATGAAGAAACTACAGCTCTGACCAAAAGTTTAGCATCACCCTCAATATAGAATGAACTAATTTTGCTTCATAAAGTCAAATTAAACCTGCTCAATAATGTTATGTTAACATATTGAATTACACACAGGTTTGTAGTTTTCCCAGATAATGAAAATAACTGACATTTTGAAATCTAACATAAATTACTTACTGTACTGCTATTATGGCTTCTGATAGACTTTTTTAAATATCATTTTTCAGTTCCTTTGATTACCTGATGTTAAATAAAATATCTAAATTATGTTCATATAGTTTATTATTATTATTATTATTATTATTATTATTATTATTATTATTATGTTTCAATCCTAAACTTCTAGGTGATGCAAAACTTTTGTCCAGAGCTGTGTGTTTAAACCTAAATAATACAACAACATTTAGTGAATTCCTTATTTCAAGTATCTGCTTAGCAACGCAGCATCATTTGCAATAGTGCTGTTTGCACAGCCATTCTGCAGCTGAATTTGAATAGATGCTAGAGAGAATCCAGAATGAGACGCAGCACTTAATACATTTCACCATGCACAGTAAACTGTTAATACTACAAACACTGGTAACAATGTCATGTCAATTCAATGCCTGTTTGTTGCTAGTTTTGTAACATTAATTAACATTATTTCCATTCACACAAAATGCTGCAAATCACACTTTGGAATAACAATTCTGTATTGTGAATGACAGCGCTCTCTATCTTCAATGTCATTGAGAAATACCTTCGTAGACAAAAGTAAGTGGCAGATTGGTTTTGTAAAAACAAACAAGTTACCTGATTCAGCTTGGATCTGCTTCCATTCTATCAGAAATAAAACAGAGACAGAGGAAAATAATGCTGTTAAATAATTCTGCACACAGAGTCCATTCATAACTCATTTATTTTAGAGTAATACACAATCCAGTATTAATTACTACACTATAAGAACCCAAGCGTTTCTGTGAATGCTTTCCTCAGTGTAATGTGTGTGTGAGAGAGAGATATTGAAAGTGTCTGTTTCTTCTCCTGTCTGTTTAAATGGATCCTGTGATATTATAGGCAGTTCATCCAGAACTCCATTTAGAAACTCTGCACAGATAAAAACAACTAAATTAGAAAAAACTAAGAAAGTCAAGTTTACCTGATTTGAGGACAAATCCTTTGGATTCTGTTGAGAGAAAATAGAAGAGTTTCAATACCAGTCAATAACAGCCCTGGCAATGTCTTCAGTGCTGTCAATCTACAGCAGTATGTATTGTGAGTGATGTGGTGCATATTAATCTCAGTAAAGCAGACAAACATTTCAACAACTTTGTTTCTATGTTTAGAGGCTGCAGTGGCTAAATAACTAGACTCTCAGACTCTACTGGCCTGGGATCGGATGTGAATAAACCTACAGCCTATCACGTGATGCAGCACTTTTGAAATCCCCAGTGCTGTAAAATGCTCTGAAACAAATCCAGATCTTCTTTATCCTAACAAGGTATATATAGCTTGATCAAATTAAAGTGATTACTGCATTAAAAAAAAGAAAATCTTACTTATTTCTTGTGAAGGTCATCGCACTCTGAAAGAAAAGGAGAGTTTTTATGAGTAGAATGCTTAAAAGGGGCTCATTCGTCGAATTGCATTCATCTTACCTGAGTTATGCCCTCTGATTGACCGTTTCTGTCTTGGCACGCCCTGAGGTTTTAATTTGAGTAAGCGCACGCACCGCCCCAAGGAGTCTCTGCTTGCTGCCATGTGCAAAAGCACTGTGCTCAAAAGGACCATTGGATCTCCACAGTCACGGTTAAACTCTACCTTATTTCAGTCATTCAGCAGCGCTTTTATCCAAAGCGACTTACAGAGACTACGGGGGTGAACTCTGCATCATCAACAACTGCTGCTGCTGCTGCTGCAGAGTCACTTCCAATAGGAGCTCGTTTGTTTTACGTCTCATCCGAAGGACTGAGCACAAGGAGGTGAAGTGACTTGCTCAGGGTCACTCACAGTGGCTGAGCTGGGATTGAACCCGGAGCCTCCTGACATCAAGCCCTTTCTTTAACCACTGGACCCCTGTTCTACTCTGTTGGTCTGCCCCTGTGCCATTATGACAGATTACAGTGATGAGGTATTATTGAGAGCTGGATATACGAGTGCTGACTCATGTACACCAGTTTACATTATGTGTGAATTTGTTTAATGAATTCACTTTACCTGCTAAAAGATTCTGTCTCTGAATTTCCTCGGTGGCTGAAACAAAAGGAAAATATTACAATATAATCATCTCTACATATTAGCCGGGTCACAAAACAATACACGCATCACAAACACATTCATACAGCGCATGTGACGTGACCGTAATCAATCATGAGAGACAGGAAGTGTTGAGACAGCTACAGCTGCGGACAGAAGTTCCACATCACCTAGGATTTCAGGATTGAGACAATTCAATAAAACACTATATGAACATAATTTAGATTTTTTATTTAACATCATGAAACTATACAATTATATTGCAAGCCAGAATAGTAACATGTCATGTTAGATTTCGAAATGCCATGTTTTTCATGTCAGTTTTTCATTAAGTATCTGGAAATCTACAAAGCGCTGGTGTGTAATTCAATATGTTAACAAGGGAACATTATTCAGCAGCTTTCATTAGAATCTATGAAGCTGAGTGAGTTCATTTTATATAGAGAGTGTGAAATTCAATATGTTAACAAGGGAACATTATTCAGCAGCTTTCATTGGACTCTATGAAGCTGAGGGAGTTCATTCTATATAGAGGGTGTGGAATTCAATATGTTAACAAGGGAACATTATTCAGCAGCTTTCATTGGACTCTATGAAGCTGAGGGAGTTCATTCTATATAGAGGGTGTGGAATTCAATATGTTAACAAGGGAACATTATTCAGCAGCTTTTATTGGACTCTACGAAGCTGAGTGAGTTCATTCTATATATAGGGAGGGTGCTGCAAAACTTTTGGCCACAGCTGTAGAGTTGAATAATATTTTTTCTGCAAAGCTTCAGAGTGAATATTTTCATGTTTCAATCTTGCATTCATTCAAATCTAGTAACAGAGTGCATTGCATTACAGAGCATTGAAGTATTTGCAGTATCTGCTGTTGATAAAAGTCCTTACCTTCTCTCTTCCTGTAGTACACGGCCGCAGAGATGCACAAGGCAAAGAGTACTTAGACAAACTATAAAAACACTGAGAAGCCCTTCCATAAAGGGGGGCACCAGGAGAAGAATACACCTGCAGAAGAACAGGACACAAGATCATTGGATTTGCACAGTCCAGGGTTCAAGAACAGGACACAAGATCATTGATTTACACAGTCCAGGGTTCAAGAACAGGACACAAGATCATTGGATTTGCACAGTCCAGGGTTCAAGAACAGGACACAAGATCATTGGATTTGAACAGTCCAGGGTTTCGACAATCATTTCATTTCGCTGATAGCAGTATTTACAGGCAATCGGTTTGCTTTCATTGATAGGAAACATTTTGAGGTGTCACTGCACTTGGGGGGGCGACTCACTGTCTCATTAAAATGCCTGCATTTGAAAGGGAGGGAGGGAGGAAGGAAGGGAGGGAGGGGGGAAGGTACCTATTCATGGAGCCCAAGATATTTAGTGAGAAAGGAGGCAAAGGGTTGTCAGTCTATGGGTTTAAATGTCATTGTAGATATATAACTTGTTGTAATCCTAACTTGTTGCACCCTAGTTCATAATGTATTCTAGTAGTAGTATTATTTGCACTTACTGTAAACGACACTGTATTTAAATATGAATCTTACTGTAACCCTGTACTGCCCTGTAACACCTGTAAGTCATCCTGGATAAAAGTCAGGACTAAGAAGGAATTTTCCAACTGGTACAAAAAGGAGCAGGTTTGACTGACCTCGATGTGGATTCGGGTCTGCAGGACTCTCCCTCTCCTTCCCCGTGTCTTATAAGACAGATGACCCCGCCGGCCTCCTGTTCCGATATCTGCAGAGCTCTGAGAGTGAAGAGCCTGGCCTGCTCCCTGGCTTCTCAGTGAGAACAGCCCTCCCCTGTTAAATCAGCACCTTCACATTCCTCCACTGCAAGTCCGGCTTAGGAAACCAGCCTCCGAGTCACACTGCAGAGTGACGCCACTGTCCAGCCAGCCAGCCAGACTGAAGCGAGGGGATCTCCGAGAGCTGCGGACACAAAAGAGGAGGAGGGGTTTGACGTCACTAATCAGATTGTACGTGTCACACGGTATGCCATTAGCCCATTATTATTATTATTATTATTATTATTATTATTAGGCTTTTTCCAAGCCAAAGGCTGGGAAGCCTATTGTTATTGCTGTGTTTTATTATTATTATTATTATTATTATTATTATTATTATTATTATTATTTTTCTTCCCAAACATCATCGCAGAGTTATGAAAACGCGACACGTAAGTAGATGCCTATGGTGGACAACCAGACTGGCGCCCCGAATGAAAAAAGTCACATGGTTTGACCGCCATATTGGATCTTGTGGAAATTTGGGGAATTTTTCAAAACTCTTGCCTTTAAAAACAACTTAAGGTGGAACTATGACGATGGCTGCAGATAGTGCAGCAATGGCCTATAAAAAACATATGTTCAATCGAGGTCGATTGAACAATTACTTTGCCCGCTACGCTGGATTGACGCCAAATATTCAACAACCTTCTTGTCTTAAACTGCAACGTCAATCGACACCTAAATTGGCACGCATGTTCATGACCAGGTCCTTTCTACCATTTGTAAAATCTATGCTTTTTTGTTACAAAACATGACCGCGGCGCGCAAATAACCGTTTGACGGCGGCGCTATTTTCATACATTCGTGCATAAATCCAAGGTGCAATACACTACAGTCACGAAACTTTATATGACCATAGAGACTCACGTGAAGTACTGGTGATATGAAAATGACACATTTTGGTCACATGGTTTGGTGGCCATATTGATAATTGTAAAAAAAACTCTTGCAACCCATAACAAGAACACCATTGCACTTATGCTCTTCAATGTCAACACAATTGCACAGACCATTGCAAAGTAATAACTGCTGAAGATTGAAACAGATTGCTCACACGGCGCGGCGGCCATATTGGAATTTACGTTGAAATTGTAACTCCTAGAGCGTGCCGACAGGGTCATAGTTATAATGGAAGTCATGTGCTCTATGAAAAAATGTCATCGCCATTGACCCTGACCTCTCCTAAAGGTCAAACGGTGATGCATGACATCATCAATATACGCAACTGGCTATAAAACTGCCTATAACTTCTTATCGGCTGCACCAAGACGCACGAAATTTGACACGGATGTAGAGGACTATGGGATGATGTGCAACGGTCAATATATGCCTTTGGTCACATGGTGTGGCAGCCATCTTGGATTTAATGAAAATTGAGCAATTTTCAAAAGTCTTATTCTCATGAACGGTAAATTGCACAGCTGTGAAAAAATGTTGTACATAGTGCACTAACCAAACGCGCTTTAAATTTCACGATAACTACTTTGAAGCCTGTATAGTTCCTAGCAATTATTATTATTATTATTATTATATTATTATTATTATTATTAATTAGTCATTTAGCAGACGCTTTGTTTTAACCATTACAAAGAAACTTGTGACAAATAACGCTATTCTGAATATCGGTAGGCCTATGATTGACCAGGTCACCCTGCCTTTAGAAGCAAAGTCAATTAAAGTAAGTAATAAATGTATTCTATATATTAGTGGCGATGCAAAACCTGTGGTCGCTGTAGAGGTAAATCCATTCAAACTCACCCGAGACTTTTAACTTCATGGTGGAGTCAGTGAACCAGCTCTCTGAAAGTACGTAACACTGATAGCTTCCTTCGTCCGAGACTCTGACGTTGTTCAGCTGCAGAGACACGTTCGGCTCCCCCAGTGCTTCTTTATCGAGGTGAGTTCTGCCTTTGAATCCTGAGCTCTGCCGGGCTTTCCAGGTCGGCTCCAGATGCGAGAGACATGCACGGTTTCTTCCGTTTTCACCCAGCTCACCTCCATCCTCACGGCGTTTGACACCTGTGGAGATCGGCAGGGAAGCAGGACGCTGCTCCCACATGGGCAGACACGGTTCAACTGGAACCTCCACTTTAAAATTGTCTGAGGATACAGGAAACAAGGTTAGTCACTTCCATGTATATTCCTATCAGTCCCTATACTAATGGAGTGAGCAGGGAGCTCATTTGAATGCATTCCATTTGCAATCATTACTTATTATCATGTTTCTCAATGTGCCTTGACCTGGCGTTGGGATGTTTTGAGCTGCTTTGGGCTTCACTGGAGAATCCTATGGCGGTACTGAACAGCCTTCCTCATTCCATTCAAGTCATGTGATAACAGCAAGCCCCACCCACTGTATATATATATATATATATATATATATATATATATATATATATATATACACACACACAGAGAGGAGAGAGAATTTTAGGATGGAGACATGAGACATCACTCTCAAACATAATTATTTTCTCTCATTTATTTTCTCTCATTTGAACTTGCTCTTTACTTACCACGGATTTGATTGTATTCTATAACTATTCTGTTATCTTTCATGTGATATTTTGTAACAACTGTAAGTCGCCCTGGAATGTAAGGCTGGCAGGACGGGGTTAACTCTGTCCCTGCCAACAATCACAGCTGTGGCCAGTCTCCAGTTAGGTAATTGAGAGCTAATTGATTTTCTGTTAATAAATTGTGCAATGCAGCTTCACTGCAGCTTCAGTCTCTGAGACTGAATCCCCTGCGGTAACATCTTGGCCGCTGTCCCGATCCTGTCACAGTTGGTGTCAGACTTTGCTTTAAACCTCTGACAGGTACAGAATATATTGTTTCTTTTTCTCTCACCCGCGATGCAGAGTACACCTGGAGAAGGAGAAGGAGGATCCTTCAGATCTCAGAAACTCCAGTTCTCTCATTCCTATAAAACAATCACAGGGTGAGGTATATTGGACAGAGTATGGGAAGAATCTAGTGAGCGGTGGGGCAGAAAAAAGGCAGAGGGCTTGAGGTCCACTTTTATATATATATATATATATATATATATATATATATATATATATATATATATATATATATATACACACACACACAGACAGAACGGGAGTTATAAATTATAATTAATATCAATAACGTTAACATTATAGGTTAAGATATATGAATTACGCTGTTAGTTTGATTTACTGAACATCAGGGCTTAAGAAACAAACCCATATTTTTAAAATGTCTTTAGAGAAAGGGTGACACGCTCTAAAAACTAACAGGCATGTTGAGGAAAGCACGTCAAAACCAACAGGCATGTTGTGGGACCGCAAGCTGGGACTTCCATGAAGGGTGAATCTATGAAGTTAGCGATACAGCGCTGGCCAAAAAGTTTTGCATCACTTAGAATGAATGAATTTTGCTTCATGAAGTCCGATGAAACCTGCTGAATAATGTTATGTTAAAATATTGAATTACACACCGCTTTGTAGTTTTCCCATATACTTAATGAAAACTGACAAAGAGAAAAGCGTGATATTTCTAAATCTTCTGTTTCTAGCGGTTCTTTTACGAGAGTGGAAGAAAAAATCGAGCGGCAGTTTGTGGAGTTTCTATATTACTAATATTACCCTGCCAGCAGGAAACCCCCAAACTAGCGCTGCCATTTTACACCAGGGCTGAACAAACAGAAACTCTCACATGTTACCGACCTGCACAGAAAGGGTAGTGAGTATTTATATGAAGAACTTGTTTTGTGCAGCTGTTGCACTTTATAAACGAGTGGAAACGCCAGTGAAACCAGCCGGCTTAGTGCCAGTTAAGATCCTACCGATACAACACCATATTATATAAGAAATAAATATATTAACGGGTCGACGAATTATTAGTGGTCACTTTGGTGGGTCTGTCAAGTTAAATACTTGTAAATGATTTATTGTGTGGTCTTGTGGTTACGTGTCTCAACTTATAATGTTTGCTCGGTGCGGCGGGCGAGTGTGACCAAATAACAAGACCCATTCAGAATACACGTGTTTACTGTCAGCAATCTGAAGGCGTGTCTATGAACCACGGCGCTTAAAATAGCCTACATATATATATATATATATATATATATATATATATATATATATATATATATATATATATATATATATATGAAAAGGTTTTGAATCTCCTAGAATTTTAGGACTGAGACCATTTAAAAAAACAACTAGGTGAACATCATTTAGATCTTTTATTTAACATCTCATGTAGTCAAAGAAACTTCAAAACGACATCGCGTAAGTCTGCCAGAAGCCATAATAGTAGTATTTTTGAAGCAAAGTTAGTTCATTCTATATATAGGGTCATGGAAATATTTTTGGAATGGCATGTGGTTTGGGCGTGTCCGAGCACCATGAGTGTAAATTCTGAAATAAAGGCAACAAAGAAAACGTATAACAGAAAAAAGGCGACAAAATAGTTAAACAAACAACCAAACAGAAAACGTATGACAGAAAAAACGCGACAAAATTGTTAAACAAACAACCAACCAAACAGACAGGGGCCTAAATAAACAGAAACCATGTACACTTACCGTCCCTTGTGATTAATAAACTATCACGAACCGACAATAATGTGCCGTTAAAGTCTTCTTCCGAACACCGAATATCGTATGTATTTGCACAATATAGTGTTATATGAAGCCCGCACTACAGCATGACGAAGGATCGCAGAATATAACCTTGTTCGTGTGACTGTAGGCTCGGGTTTTGTTGTTTTGTAGAATCTGGCAATACTTTCACTTTCGTGTTCTCTTTCACCGCTCCCTTCCGCCGCCGGTAGCCGAGGGGATTTTGAGCAGAGCAGTGGGGAGGATGCAAACACTTCATTATAAAACAACCACTATGAATCAGAACCTCACATCCCGTTATCTATCTGTCCTATACTCTGTGTATAATGATACACCCCATGCAATCCACACGCGTTCTGGATGCAAGTACAGTGCTGACATGTCATTTCCTAAAATTATATTAAGCGAGGTTTCGGGTAAATATATAAAGAAAAAAGGGAGTGTGTATTTGAGCACGAGTACAACAAGACCATGTACGGAATTAAAATGAATGGACTATAGAATAGTCTTTTTTGTAACAGTTTAATTGGTTTAAAAGCGTTATACACTGAGCGCCGGTTTTAACATGTTACAGGTGTTATACACTGAGCGCCGGTTTTAACATGTTACAGGTGTTACACACTGAGCGCTGGTTTAACATGTTACAGGTGTTATACACTGAGCGCTGGTTTAACATGTTACAGGTGTTATACACTGAGCGCCGGTTTTAACATGTTACAGGTGTTACACACTGAGCGCTGGTTTAACATGTTACAGGTGTTATTCACTGAGCGCTGGTTTAACATGTTACAGGTGTTATACACTGAGCGCTGGTTTAACATGTTACAGGTGTTATACACTGAGCCGGTTTTAACATGTTACAGGTGTTATACACTGAGCTGGTTTAACATGTTACAGGTGTTATACACTGAGCGCCGGTTTTAACATGTTACAGGTGTTATACACTGAGCGCTGGTTTAACAGGTTACAGGTGTTATACACTGAGCGCTGGTTTAACATGTTACAGGTGTTATACACTGAGCCGGGTTTTAACATGTTACAGGTGTTACACACTGAGCGCTGGTTTAACATGTTACAGGTGTTATACACTGAGCGCTGGTTTAACATGTTACAGGTGTTATACACTGAGCGCTGGTTTAACATGTTACAGGTGTTATACACTGAGCGCCGGTTTTAACATGTTACAGGTGTTATACACTGAGCGCTGGTTTAACATGTTACAGGTGTTATACACTGAGCGCTGGTTTAACATGTTACAGGTGTTATACACTGAGCCGGTTTTAACATGTTACAGGTGTTATACACTGAGCTGGTTTAACATGTTACAGGTGTTATACACTGAGCGCTGGTTTAACATGTTACAGGTGTTATACACTGAGCCGGTTTTAACATGTTACAGGTGTTATACACTGAGCTGGTTTAACATGTTACAGGTGTTATACACTGAGCGCTGGTTTAACAGGTTACAGGTGTTATACACTGAGCACTGGTTTAACATGTTACAGGTGTTATACACTGAGCGCTGGTTTAACATGTTACAGGTGTTATACACTGAGCGCTGGTTTAACATGTTACAGGTGTTATACACTGAGCGCCGGTTTTAACATGTTACAGGTGTTACACACCAGCGCCAGTAGGCACTGAGCGTTTTTCACCTGCGTATCGGGTGATTATAGACGATGCGTTACATGAGTTGAGAGGGAGGAGCGAGCGGAGAGTGTCACTATAATGAACGAGAAGTTATATGCTGATATTTGGATGAATAATAAGAGCTCTCGATCCATATGTTTAGGTTTCATAAATCCTCTGAGAATACAATATATGTAGCTCCGCCAAACGCGTTGCATCCCCCTATATAGAATGAACTAACTGTGCTTCATAAAGTCTATGTATTAATATCAATGTGGGACAACATTTGAGAAAATGATTATTAATTATTTCTTAGCAGACGCCCTTATCCAGGGCGACTTAAAATTGTTACAAGATAGCACATTATTTGTACATACAATTACATTATTTAACACATTATTTTCACATACAATTACCCATTTATACAGTTGGGTTTTTACTGGAGCAATCTAGGTAAAGTACCTTGCTCAAGGGTACAGCAGCAGTGTCCCCCACCTAGGATTGAACCCACGACGCTCCTGTCAAGAGTCCAGAGCCCTAACCAATACTCCACGCTCCACAAAGATACTATGTCCTGAAGAAACGACGTTGTGGGAACGTCCCCACTTTGTAAAACACCTTTGTAGAACTAAATATGCCTTCAAAAAACAAAGTGCCAAAATATGTAGTTTGTTGTCGACTTTCACCCTGTGTGGAGTTTTGTCTGACTAGAGTTCAATTAGAAGCACCCACAAATATAGGAATGCAAACACGCGCATACGTTGTGTGTGTGTGTGTGTGTGTGTGTGTGTGTGTGTGTGTGTGTGTGTGTGTGTGTGTGTATGTGTGTGTGTATAATAGTGAGGATGGGCGCAACAGCAATTACTGGCAGTCTTGTGACTTGAGTTTTTTAAGCTAATTTTCCAGTCCCGTTATATGAGGCGCCGTTAGGGACATAATTCAAACTGACACCTCATACACTACATAGTGAAATCGCATAAGCTACATATTGAAATCGCATACACGACATAGTGAAATCGCATACACTAGATAGTGAAATCTCATACACTATATATTGAAATCTCATACACTGCCTGTTACAATTGGCAAAACAATTATAACAACGATTATTTGAAAGTCAAGGCCTTTGTTTTGGTAGTAACAGTTTACAATATTTCTCCCACCTGAAAATGAAGATGATCTTTTATGTATTTCTTAGCAGACGCCTTTATCCAGGGCGACTTACAATTGTTATAAGATATCACATTATTTTTAGATACAATTTCATTTATACAGTTGGGTTTTTACTGAGCACCCAGGTAAAGTACCTTGTTTAAAGGTACAGCAGCAGTGTCCCCCCACCTGGGATTGAACCCACGACCCTCCGGTCACGAGTCCAGAGCCCTAACCGCTACTCCACACTCCTGCCTTGAGCAAGGTACTTTACCTAGATTGCTCCAGTAAAAACCCACCTGTATAAATGGGTAATTATATGTAAAAATAATGTGCTATCTTGTAACAATTGTAAGTCGCCCTGGATAAGGGCGTCTGCTAAGAAATAAATAATAATGAGGTGTCAGTTTGAATTATGGCCTTAACGGCGCCTCATATAACGGGACAGGAAAATTACCTTGACAATTCCTACATTTGTGGGGACTTCTCATTGAATTCTAATTAGACAAAACTCCACACAGGGTGAAAGTCGACAACAAACTAAATATTTTGGCACTTTTTTTTAAAGGCATATTTAGTTCTACAAAGGTGTTTTACAAAATGGGGACGTTCCCACAACGTCGTTTCTTCAGGAGATACTATCTTTGTGGAGACATTTTTCAAATGTTGTCCCCACATTGATATTAATACATAGACTTTATGAAGCACAATTAGTTCATTCTATATAGAGGGGGATGCAACGCGTTTGGCCGGAGCTGTATATTGTATTTTTGGAGGATTTATGAGTCCTAAACATATGGATCGAGAGCTCTTATTATTCATCCAAATATCATTATTTCATTTCTCGTTCATTATAGTGACACTCTCCGCTCGCTCCTCCCTCCTCTCAACTATACTGTTATGATGGCACTGATAGAGTGAAAGTGAAAGTGTTTTGCACAGAAATGCCTCTTGTTCGCCTAACTAAAAACAAGAAACCGACATTTTGAGACACTCCCGAAAAGAACAAAACCTTCCACTGGACGGCTGAGGCAACGAGAAGAACGAAAAAGGTACAGAGAAAGAGAGAGAGCTGAATTGCGTTTGCCTGACTATTATAAAACAGTACTATCCCAGTACTACCCCACAATACAATGGTGAGTCTTCTGCTGTTTCTAGCGGTTCTTTTTACGAGAGTGGAAGAAAAATTGAGCGGCAGTTTGTGGATTTTCTATATTACTAATATTACAAGAAAACCTCAAACTAGCGCTGCCATTTTACACCAGGGCTGAACAAACAGAAACTCTCACATGTTACCGACCTGCACAGAAAGGGTAGTGAGTATTTATATGAAGAACTTGTTTTTCATATAACCAGAAGACTTAACCACAAGACCACATAATAAATCATTTACAAGTATTTAACTTGACAGACCCACTGAAGTGACCCTTAATTAATTAATTAATTATATTATATATATATATATATATATATATATATATATATATATATATATATATATATATATATATATATATATATATATACACTAGCAATTTAATTTGTTGTCGACTTTCACCCTGTGTGGAGTTTTGTCTGACTGAGTTTTGTCGAGTTCAAAGAGAAGTCCCCAGAAATACAAGAATGCAATTACTGGCAGTCTTGTGACTTGGGTTTTTCAAGCCAATTTTCCAGCCCCTTACGATGCACGTCTCTATAGCGAGTCTGTGAAAGTTTTGCACAGAAATTCCTGTCTTGTTCGCCTAGCTAAAAAACAACAAGAAAGAAAAAAAATCATTTTTGAATAAATAACTTTAATCAACACATGCTCAGTTATGCCAATAACAATATTTTCTTCAACTTTTCAGTTACAACAAAGTGATGTGTTTTATATATATAAAATAAAGATTGATTGATATGTTTGAGTTTATATTGAAAATGAAGGACGTGATGCCGGAGTGTTGAGAGTGATGAAGCTTCAATTTAAAACAACGGGTGTCGGCGCTACAGAATAATCAACATGCTAATAAGCTTCTGGTAGAAGTATTATCCATCCCATCGATTCTAATGATCACTTTTCAGAACATTTATCAACTGCAGTAATGTCCACTGATACTGTCACCAGCTTCAGGCACAACTTCAGTAAGACTTTCAGCACTAAGGAGTTTACACTAAACAGCATCCATACTGGAAAACATTAGATCACCGCAGACACACGTTGGTGTATTAGATCAGTTTAGTGTCGTGGTTATTTTCCCTAGTCCTGTATACAGGTCTGCAGTGTTGAAATAGTTCTAGCTAAATGACCTTTTGGACGAAAAAAAAAAAAAACTGTCCAAAGTTCTGTGTTTGCATTTTCAATCGAGATGCAATGTTTGCTTTTGCCTATCATTAAAACGGCTATCTAGCACTGTTACACAACCTCAAATAAACAGAGTTTCACTTAAATAGGTACAATGCATTCCATACACATTGGTTACAAATCTGATGAGCTATACTTTAAACAAAATGTAAATTATACACAAGCAGAGGGGAGTGCGTAACGTAAGCCCCTGGAATAAAGAATAAAGCCAGACTACCCCACCTCATGTTTAGAAAAAATAAGGAATTATGTTCTATTATAATTACCTTCTACTTTCATTAGTACACAGGTTTGAGTCATCAACGAAGTCGGACAGCAACCAGCCCACAACCCACAGCAATGAGCAGATACGGTAAGTAACATTCAATTGTTCTTTATTAAAACAGGTTATATTCAAGACTTGGCATTTATGATAATGTAGCATACCTTGTTGCTAGCGAGAAGGGTAAAATAAAAGAAACAGCAGTTTAATGTACATAACCAGTCCTTGTTTAATATTGCACTTGCCCTGGCTGGATTGTCGGTAGGGGATGTGGTTCCAATCTCCTGCCACCCAAATGTCAAACTGCTCAATTATCCCTTTCCCAACAGGGGGCTCCACTCCACCACAGACTAATAACCCTGAGACTCACCCAGGGTCGAGTGAGTGGAGAGAGACGTTTCAATCTGTTACTAGGCAAGACCTCCACTCTCGATCTAGAGTAGGGTATTGTACACGGTACAGGTTTCCTGATAAGAAATAAGGAAAGGATCAGTGCGCTTCAAGACTCATGCAATTTATTTCCTGGTTTACACAATGAATTAAAATAGTATAATAATAATAAAATAAAAAACTAAAATTGGTAAAATTACTAATTAAAATTAATCACAACACATATCTATAGCAGCGATATATATATATATAGTTCTGGTTGTAATGTAAGGCAGGAACAGGGAAAAGACTCGCTGATATCAACAGTTATGATACAATATAACAATAGCTCAATGAAAGGTGGTGGACTCTAATGTAGTTTAGGTATAATGCACCACAACAAGACAACAACACTTAGCTGGTTGATAGAAGTAACGCCCCCCAACTTCCAGCGTCTCTGGGCAGCTCTCTCTCTCTCATAAAGTGGTCATGCTTTTGCTTCTCTCCGTCAGTGCTGCTCAGCTTGTCGCCTTCTGCCCTCACGCCCTGACTTCTCTTTACCTCGCTCCCAGTCCACCAATTTTTCCGTAGCTTCCTGCAGCTCCCCAAATTCCTCACTTCCTGGTCCCGTGCTGCTGCCTGCGCACACCCCGATCTCCTTTTCTCCTGGTCCCGCTGCTGTCTGCAACACCCGATCTGCTCTCTTTCTGTGGTCTGTTTTTTTTTTTCAATCTGCTGATTTCTGTCTCTTTGCTTTCTTTTCTCTGTTGATTTCCGCCTCATCTGTGTCCGCTTTTCTGTATTCTCTTCTTCTATCTTCTGTTCTGTCCTTTTTTTTTTTTTTTTTCATCTCCCCCGCCCCAACCTACACCTGTGATCCAAACATAATCCAGGCGGTCTATCCAGTGGCATCGCCATGGGAACAGCCAACAGCAGCGTCTGTACAAAACATAAAAACACATTGTTAATCAATACACCAAACGTGCTTAAATTAAACAAACCATTCAAACAATACAAGAATTAAATATAACATTCTAAAATCACAATTATAGAATGTGATCATTATTTGGTAGACTGACTAAACTAATTGAGAGTCCAGAAGGTAAAACGCGTCAACTGGAAATGTTCAGAAACCATATCTTTAATTGTGCAAAAACCCAAACGAAGGAGATCCTTGGTAATCCATTGTAAGAGACTGGATGAAAAGATCTTTATAACAAACACTGTTCATGCTACACATTTTCATTTAACTTCGTAATCTTAGGAAGGTAGCGCTACTCCGGTTGAAACGGGTCAGCAGTAAAAATGATATCCATTTGTACTTACTTAATACCAATACATTAAAACGATTGAAGCCTGTTTTAGACAGGGAGAAAGAGAGACTGGGAAAAGGTAAGTGTATAAATAATCTGCAGAAAGAAAGTTTAAAAAAATGATGGAATGCTGTATCGCTAATGAAATTACAACAAAATAATGCATTGGGCAACGCCCATATTTGGTCTGATAAGTACATTAATAATGCAACTAATGCAATGAAATCTAGTCACATCACCCTTAATAATGAATCTCAACTGTTCCAAACTAGTAAAACTAACCAAGCCGTCTTTGTTTGTGTCTTTTAGAAAGGAAGCCTCCTCAGAAGCAAAATGGCAAGATTAATACATTCATCTCAATATTCTTTTTATTAAACTATTGTATTGAATCACATGAGTTCATGAGCTAAAATACAAACTCAACTTTTCATTTTTTATCTTTTAGAGACTGTAAAACAGGGGAAAGAGAAGATTGAAGCAGGTAAGATCATTATGTTTAATATTGCACTTGCCCTGGCTGGATTGTCGGTAGGGGATGTGGTTCCAATCTCCTGACACCCAAATTTCAAACTGCTCAATGATCCCTTTCCTAACAGGGGGCTCCACTCCACCACAGACTAATAACCCTGAGACTCCCCCAGAGTCGAGTGAGTGGAGAGAGACGTTTCAATCTGTTACTAGGCAGGACCTCCACTCTTGATCTAGAGTAGGGTATTGTACACGGTACAGGTTTCCTGATAAGAAATAAGGAAAGGATCAGTGCACTTCAAGACTCATGCAATTTATCTCCTGGTTTACACAATTAATTAAAATAGTATAATAGTAATAAAATAAAAAAACTAAAATTGGTAAAATTACTAATTAAAATTAATCACAACACATATCTATAGCAGCAATATATATATATAATTCTGGTTGTAATGTAAGGCAGGGAACAGGGAAAAGACTCCGCTGATATCAACAGTTATAATACAATATAACAATAGCTCAATGAAAGGTGCGGGACTCTAATGTAGTTTAGGTATAATGCACCACAACAAGACAACAACACTTAGCTGGTTGATAGAAGTAACGCCTCCCAACTTCCAGCTGCCTCTGGGCAGCTCTCACTCTCTCATAAAGTGCTCATGCTCTTGCTTTTCTCCGGTCAGCGCCGCCAGCTTGTCGCCTTGCTCCTCACGCCCTGACTTCTCTTTACCTCGCTCCCAGTCCACCAATTTTTCGTGTAGCTTCCTGCAGCTCCCCAAATTCCTCACTTCCTGGTCCCTGCTGCTGCCTGCTACACCCGATCTCCTTTTCTCCTGGTCCCTGCTGCTGTCTGCAACACCTGATCTGCTCTCTTTCTGTGGTCTGTTTTTTTTTTTCAATCTGCTGATTTCTGTCTCTTTGCTTTTTTCTCTGTTGATTTCCGTCTCATCTGTGTCCCTTTTTTTCTGTATTCTCTTCTCTTCTATCTTCTGTTCTGTCCTTTTTCTTTTTTTTTTCGTCTCCCCGTCCCAACCTACACCTGTGATCCAAACATAATCCAGGCGGTCCATCCAGTGGCATCGCCATGGGAACAGGCAACAGCAGCGTCTGTACAAAACATAAAAACACATTGTTAATCAATACACCAAACGTGCTTAAATTAAACAAACCATTCAAACAATACAAGAATTAAATATAACATTCTAAAATCACAATTATAGAATGTGATCATTATTTGGTAGACTGACTAAACTAATTGAGGGTCCAGAAGGTAAACGCGTCAACTGGAAATGTTCAGAAACCATATCTTTAATTGTGCAAAAACCCAAATGAAGGAGATCCTTGGTAATCCATTGCAACGAGACTGGATGAAAAGATCTTTATAACAAACACTGTTCATGCTACACATTTTCATTTAACTGCGGTAACCTTAGGAAGGTAGCGTTACCGTGTTGGAAACGGGTCAGCAGTAATAATGATATCCATTTGTACTTACTTAATACCAATACATTAAAACGATTGAAGCCGGGAGCTTTTTCTGACACAGTAAGTGGAAGAGTTGAAGTAAAACAGCGGAGAGCATGTGCAGTACAACAAGAAGCAACAACTGATGAGAAGCAACAAATAACACAACACCAGAATACAAGCTAAACTTGTCATTGTTTTCTGTTTTAGAGAGTTCAGAAAGAGAGAAAGAGACACTGAGAAGAGGTAAGTGTATAAATAATCTGCAGACAGAAAGTTTCCATTTCAATCTCCCTTTATCAGAAACCCTAGCAGTTCTAATTCTAAATGCTCTGCAGTTTGTTTGGAGAATATTAAAGAGTTACAAACACACGTCTCTGTTGTGATTGAACTACATTTAAAACTGAAATGAGGGAATGCTGTACCGCTAATGAAATCAAGGCAAAATCATCGATTGGACAATGTGATTGAGCTTTGGGACCATTTATGGTCTTCTAAGTATATTAATAATGTAACTAATGTAATGAAATCTAGTCACATCACCCTTAATGATGAATCTCAACTGTTCCAAACTAGCAAAACTAACCAAGCTGTCTTTGTTTGTGTCTTTTAGAAAAGGAGGATCTTCAGAAGCAAAATGGCAAGATTAATACATTCATCTCAATATTCTTTTTATTAAATTAATTAAACTATTGTATTCATGAGCCAGACAATAAACTAAAACTTTCATTGTTTTCTGTTTTAGAAAGTTTAAAAAGTGAGAATGAGAGACTGAGAAAAGGTAAGTGTTTAAATAATCTGCAGAAAGAAAGTTTCCATTTCAATCTCCCTTTATCAGAAACCCTAGCAGTTCTAATTCTAAATGCTCTGCAGTTTGTGTGGAGAATATTAAAGAGTTACAAACACACGTCTCTGTTGTGATTGAACTACATTTAAATCTGAAATGAGGGAATGCTGTACCGCTAATGAAATGAAGGGAAAATCATCCATTGGACAACGTGTTTGAGCATTGGGACCATTTTTGGTCTTCTAAGTATATTAATGATGTAACTAATGCAATGAAATCTAGTCATATCACCCTTAATGATGAATCTCAACTGTTCCAAACTAGTAAAACTAACCAAGCTGTCTTTGTTTGTGTCTTTTAGAAAAGTAGGCTCTTGAGAGGAAATATGGCAAGATTAATACTTTCATCTCATTATAATTTTTTTTTTTTTTTTTTAATAAATTCAACTATTGTATTGATTCACAGGATTTAATGAACAGGAACACACACTAAACTTGTCTCTTTTCTGTTTTAGACAGCGAGAAAGAGAGACTGGAAAAAGGTAAGTGTATAAATAATCTGCAAACAGAAAGTTTCCATTTCAATCTCCCTTTATCAGAAACCCTAGCAGTTCTAATTCTAAATGCTCTGCAGTTTGTGTGGAGAATATTAAAGAGTTACAAACACACGCCTCTGTTGTGATTGAACTACATTGAAAACTGAAATGATGGAATGCTGTACCGCTAATGAAATGATTTCTCTTTTTCATTCCTAGATGATGAAGAACTTCAACAGGACCAGAGTAAGAATATTAATTTTATTTTTTAATAATCTTGTCTTTCTTTCCTCAATTCTTCACATTGATGAGACAGTAGTACCTAGAAGTATAATAATATGCACCATTGGATTGCTGTTTGTATTATTTTCTCATTATGAATAATAGCATCGCTGGTTCTCTGTGTGTCTTTAATCACATGAGTTAATGACCAGAACACAAACTAAACTTTTCACTGTTTTCTGTTTTAGACAGTTTAAAAAGAGAGAATGAGAGACTGAGAAAAGGTAAGTGTATAAATAATCTGCAGAAAGAAAGTTTAACAAAAATGATGGAATGCTGTATCGCTAATGAAATTATGACAAAATAATGCATTGGGCAACTCCCATATTTGGTCTTCTAAGTATATTAATAATGTAATTAATGCAATGAAATCTAGTCATATCACCCTTAATGATGAATCTCAACTGTTCCAAACTAGTAAAACTAACCGTTTGTCTTTGTTTGTGTCTTTTAGAAAAGGAGGATCTTCAGAAGCAAAATGGCAAGATTAATACATTCATCTCAATATTCTTTTTATTAAACTATTGTATTGAATCACATGAGTTCATGAGCTGAAATACAAACTCAACTTTTCATTTTCTATCTTTTAGAGACTTTAAAACAGGAGAAAGAGAAGGTTGAAGCAGGTAAGATCATTATAATCCATATAAAGGCAGTCTGAACAATTTAAAATCCAATTGATCAGAAACACGTTATTATTTTAATAAAGTAACACTGAAAACCAATTGTAGGGAGAATATTAAATAGTTCAGATCTCTGTTGTGGTTTCATTACATTTAAAACTGAAATGGGGGAATGCTTCTGCACTTAATGAAATGGTTTCTCTGTTTTTCATTCCTAGATCTTAAAGACCTTCAAAGGAATACCAGTAAGAATATGTGTTGTGTTTTTAGTATCGAGGATTTCTGTCTTTCTATCTCATATAAGTGAATTCAACACATGAGGGGTGTGTCTTACTGTAGAAGAGATGTCATCTCAAGTGCAGTTTTAAGCTTTTGAAATTCAATCTCTTCAATCTGTTTTAAACAGAGTCTCCCTACAAACAAAGTCGTACATTCTTATTAATTACAAAAATGAAGATAGTTCTCGAGAAAGACTATGAAACAGAAGTGTTTTTAGAATTGTGTTCTCTGCACGGGATGACCTCATTTGAGATAGTAAGATCTCTCTCTTTTGTTATTTTTTCATTATGAATAATAAGTCATCTTTCAAAACTGGTTCATTGGGTGTATTGAAAAAAGCAGCTGCTATCGATGTCAGGTTTAATTGATTAGTTCAGATGTGTGAATTATTTAACGGGGATCAAACCCTCTGTACCGAGATGTGTGCAGATTAGAAGAGTCCCATTAAGGGTGTGTTTGGACACTAATTATAATTTTATAGTGGCTATTTCCTCCCTCCCTTAAATATTTCTCTCAAACAGACACATGTGGCTATGCCCTTGGCAAAGGTATAACATTTTAATCTGCATTAATACACTTACAGTAATCAGAATCCACAGATTCATTCTCTTACACTTGATTCATTCTTCTATTCGTTTATTTCAGCATGGGAAAAAATGACTGAAGCTCGTGGTAAGTTTGAATTTAATAAATCATATTTTCAAAATTCTCATTGAACACAATTTAGGGGGCTTGGTTTGATTAAATATATGTTTTAAAAATATTTTAAATGTAGCATCACTTGCAATTTCTAATTTAATATATAGAAGGAAGAAATTGCATTAAATGTTTCTGTGTTTCCAGTTATAATAGCCTTAAAAGCTGTCTAAATACAGTTGTTATGATCAGAGAATGAAAGTGTTGTTGTTCATCATCGTGAGAGAGAGAGAAATCATCAATAATCAAGTTCTCTGCTTTTCCTGTGATTCTCAATAACACACTCTTCTCATTCCTTTACCCCAGTCAATGTGACTCTAGACCCCGACACAGCCAGCCCCAGCCTCACAGTCTCTGAAGACGGCTCACGAGTGAGATTCACAGGGGAGAGATCAGCAGAGTGGCCCAGTGTGCTGGGTAGGGAGGGGTTCACCTCAGGGAGGCACTACTGGGAGGTGGAGGTGGGGGGGAAGGGCTACTGGATCCTGGGAGTCTCCACACACCCTCATGAGAAGAGCATACCTGAGAAACCAGGGGAGGGCTACTGGCTTGTGAGGCTGGTTAGAGGGAAGACCTGTACAGCTGTGAGCCAGTCAGGGGATCAGATCTTAAAACTGGAGAAGTTCTGTAAGGTGTGGGGGGTGTATCTGGATCACGAGGGAGGGAGGCTGTCATTTTACAATGTAGTGACCAGATTTCACATCCATACTTTCGAAGGCTCATTCCCTGGGCAGGTTTACCCCATTTTCAGCCCAGGGTCACATGATAAAGCACCCTTGATAATCAATGCAACTGTGAAGAATGTGTAGTCCTGACAAGTAGCCTGCTATTTATTTATTTATATATATACAGTGTATATATATAATCAGATATATATTACACACAGACAGACACTATGTTATCACCTACAGCATGTTTAGGAAATGTTATGTGTTGTGGATTCCAATTGAAGGACATGGATATTTTAACAACACATTGACACCACGATTTTATTTGAAATATTTAGACTCGTATTTACTCAATCAGATATCCTGCTTGCATATTCATATTAGATTTGCTGGTTTTGATAAAATTAAGATTACATATTTAACAATACACTGTATTCTGTATTATATATGGCTGTGTTATACAGTGTATAACTATAGCAGGTTGTGTTTTGTTTCTTGTTTCTGTTTCTGCTGTTCTGTGTGTTTTAAATACAGCAGCACCCTAAATAAAGGAATGCCATTGTAACCATGACTACAGGGGGTTCATTTATTCACTGTAGACTTCAATGACAGTTTTTTTTCTTCTCAAGTGCCAAAGCACCCTTACAGATGCAATTATTAAAAACACTGGGGCAGTTTACAAACAAAAACTGAAAAGCGTGACAACAGATCTCTCGCGCTTCTTTGGTCATGACAGTTCTGCTTCCACGTTTACATGAGAGTTTATTTTAGAGAGAGAATTTAGTCGTCAAAATGCAAACGACCTCATTAATAATGAAATAATGGGAGGGTTTATTTAAAAATCACCAAACGCGCTGAAAAGAGATGCTGCGCGATAAAGGATATCGTTCAAATAATGCATAGGGGTTTACATGAAGCTTTACGTGCTAGGCAGAGATGAAGAGAAGGTTACCCCCCATCTGTCTAGAATGCAAAGGGCTTGCAGTTAAAACGGTTCATGCTGCCAAGAAGAAGAAAATAATAATAGTTATTACTATTATTGTTTAGAATTAGTTGTTCTAGAAATGGTAGAAGTATCGTGTACAAAAACCGACAGCACTCACCAATTCCCATTACTGCTTTTCTTATGCTTCTTAGGTTACTGATGTCCTTTCACACACCCATATATATTAGTCTTAGCCAACTGCGTAACTGTTAATGTGCTAAACAAAAGGATTATGCGTTCAATAATCACAAATATGCGTTAATGTGGAACAATATATATTAAAAACAATTCATCATGTGTTGGTTTCAAACACAGGTACTTTGTTGAAATATTAAAATTAATTATGCAGGAAATGTGGAAACTTACACAAACGCTGTTAATATAATAAATACATAATTTGTGTGTATTTGCTAATTAGTTATAAGGGTATACAAAATCATAGGCCTACTTACAACGTAGTTGCGACAAAAATTAATGGATGGAGAAGACGCAGACAAACACTGGCTAGATTAAGTCTTGTATGGGAAGAACTCCTTCAGTCCCATGCAATGGGTTTGCAGGAAAGGAATCGTGCATCTATTGCTTTCTTATCTAGAGCTTTCTTTCCAGCAGACACCCTCATCCACTTTGTTCCTATGTACAGACCTCTATTTGTGCATCGGCAGTAAAGACGAATGCGGGAGCATCATCGTCCCTCTGTTTGGTGGGAGGAGGTTGTGCTTGACGAGTCTTTCTCTGACGAACATTTTGGGTCATCCGAGCTACGTTTGACCAACTGGTGGAACTCGTACGGGTGGACATTGAGCCGTCACCAATATATGTCCGTACACCTGTGCTGCTGCAGAAGCGAGTGGGTATTACTCTGTACAAACTTCTCGGACCGCTGATTCGGCAGGATTGCGCACAGCAGAACGGGTGACCACCTCAGCGGGATCTGGGGTAGGCACCTGCAGTTCTCTTGTTATTGTGTGCAGAAATTCAGCGTGCAACGCAACCACCTCTTGGTGCTGTTGATCAGCGTGGTCCAGCCTTTCCAAAAGGTGGCTGTATTGCCGATCCTCCCTGGCAGCGGTGCGTGCAATCAGACGGTACATCCTTCTGTACTCCAGGCGCATCAGACTATGCTCCTGGATCAGCAGCTACAGCAGCTACAGCGTTCAAACCAACTTTAATTTAAAGAAGACCAGTTGTGAATTGTTTCACAGCATCTGTTTTACATGTGAAGCCAAAGAATAATATGTGAAAGAACAGTAACATATCGCATATGCGCACACACTTAGCCCGACATGCGTAAAATGGCTTGATATCCCCAACCATTAGATTTTTCACAAATGGTTATTAGTAAAACAGAAGCTGTGAAACAATTCACAATTGGTCTTCTTTAAATTAAAGTTGGTTTGAAAACGCTAGCTGCTGTGGTTGGGGATATCAAGCACTTTTAATTGACGCTGGGGCGGTGGTGTGTATATGCAATATGTTATTGCATTCACAAATTATTCTTAAGCTTCACAGGTAAAACACAGACTGTGAAACAATTCACATTTGGCATCCTTCAAATTAAAGTTGGTTTGAGCGCTGTAGCTGCTGTAGTTGAGGAGATAACGCGTTTTTACGCGTGTCAGGTAGGCTGTTTGTATTAGTAAGACTGGGATAAGGAAAATCTTACTTACGCAACAGAGGAGGACAGAAAGACCGTATCCCAGAGAAGGGCGTTCTTTTACATAGGGGAAGTGGAGGAGGTATCGTGTTATTTCATGAAAGTTTATCGTTAAGTATTTTGCACGACTGTGGAGTTTGTTGCTATGGGACTAATTAGGCCAATTAGCGCGCACTTTACCGTGCTTTACCAAAGTGTAATGACACTTAAGTCGCACACTTTTTTTGCCGTGCACTTTTGGAACGAGCACAATCATGCGTCATTTGCGCGTGACACGTCATGAATGCACTATAGTAGCGCGATTAAAACTTGCATGTAATCAGTCCCGAATCAGACAAGCTGATTCGGGACTGATTCGGGACCAAACCATTCAATATACAAGAAGGGGGAGTGTTATGGATAGGATTAATAATAATAATAATAATAATAATAATAATAATAATAATAATAATAATAATAATAATAATAATAATAATAATAATAATAGCGTTTTAAACATGTGCGTATTACTGTATGAAACTGGTTGTGAAAATATGTACAGTATTTGTGTATTTATTTATCTTTAATATAAATAGCTGCAAGTCTAGTTGCTTTACAATAATACCTCAATACCTGATTGTTTGTAATCAATTGGGACACTTGTTAGCTCTTTCAAATACCGTACCTACTAGTGATAAACTACAGTCCTGAGTGTATGGGGAAACAGGGACTGCAGGCGGCGTGGTTAATAGCGACCCCTCACTGGTAAATATAGAACTACACCACTGGATGAGACGTAAAACAAACGAGGTCCTATTGGAAGCGACTCTGCAGCAGCAGTTGTTGATGATAGATAGTTCACCCCTAGTAGGCTTGCAAACTGGACCCACAATTCCGGGACACTTTAAGACAGGTCAGGATTTTCAATTCGCCTCTAACTGCAAAATTCTAAAAGGTATAGACAATGTCGACCCAGGGGACTTTTTTGACCTGAAAAAAGTAACAAGGACCAGGGGTCACAAATGGAGATTAGATAAAGGGGAATTCAGAACAGAAAATAGGAGGCACTTTTTTACACAGAGAATTGTGAGGGTCTGGAACCAACTCCTCAGTAATGTTGTTGAAGCTGACACCCTGGGATCCTTCAAGAAGCTGCTTGATGAGATTCTGGGATCAATAAGCTACTAACAACCAAACGAGCAAGATGGGCTGAATGGCCTCCTCTCGTTTGTAAATGTTCTTATGTTCTTCTTAATTTCTTAAAAGGAATATGCACTAAATACAATCGTAAAATAATCCACAGATTCATTCTCTTACACTTGATTCATTCTTCTATTCTTTTATTTCAGCATGGGAAAAAATGACTGAAGCTCGTGGTAAGTTTGAATTTAATAAATCATATTTTCAAAATTCTCACTGAACACAATTAGGGGGCTTGGTTTTATTTTTGAAACATGTGTTTTAAAAATATTTTAAATGTAGCATCGCTTGCAATTTCTAATTTAATATATAGAAGAATTAAATGACATTAAATGTTTCTGTGTTTCCAGTTATAATAACCTTAAAATCTGTCTAAATACAGTTGTTATGATCAAAGAATGAAAGTGTTGTTGTTCATCATCGTGAGAGAAAGCATCAATAATCAAGTTCTCTGCTTTTCCTGTGATTCTCAATAACACACTCTTCTCATTCCTTTACCCCAGTCAATGTGACTCTAGACCCTGACACAGCCAGCCCCAGCCTCACAGTCTCTGAAGACGGCTCACAAGTGAGATTCACAGGGGAGAGATCAGCAGAGTGGCCCAGTGTGCTGGGCAGGGAGGGGTTCACCTCAGGGAGGCACTACTGGGAGGTGGAGGTGGGGGAGAAGGGCTTCTGGGTCCTGGGGGTCTCCACACACCCTCCTGAGAAGAGCATACCTGAGAAACCAGGGGAGGGCTACTGGCTTGTGAGGCTGGTTAGAGAGAAGATATGTACAGCTGTGAGCCAGTCAGGGAATCAGATCTTAAATCTGGAGAAGATCTGTAAGGTGTGGGGGGTGTATCTGGATCACGAGGGAAGGAGGCTGTCGTTTTGCAATGCATTGACCAGATTTCACATCCATACTTTAGAAGACTCATTCCCTGGGCCGGTCTACCCCATTTTCAGCCCAGGGTCACATGATAAAGAACCCTTGATAATCCAGCGAGTCCGGCACACAGCAGCCAACTTTATATAGACACCACTGTATTGGGTTGCTGCTGTATTTCTGTACAGGATTTATATTAATGTTATACAGTGTGGTCCCGCCAGCATTTCCCTGTGTACAGCACAGCACAGCGAGGCTCTGCCCAGCACACAGCAGGCAATGTCAGCACACTAGATTACTACTTTATATAGAAACCACTGTGTTGGGTAGCTGCTGTAGTTCTGTCCAGGGTTTTATATTAGTGTTATACAGTGTGGTCCTGCCAGCATTGCCCTCTGTATCAGTCTGAGACCCTGTTCAGCTACAGCAACTATATTATGATAATGAATGTGAGTGACAAGCGTATATCTTTCATTGTCATGATTTAAGGAATGTGCTCATGTAGTTTGATTTTTTATTATTTTATTTTTTATTAACTATTGATACAAATTTAAAAAAAAAAACATAAGACATGAGACTGTTTTGTGGGTTTAGTCTGTGGATAACCATCTCTTGTCTTTAGTCTCCTGCATTATTCAATTTCAACAGCAGGTGGCGGACTTTACCAACTTAAAATCTCGTATTGTATATTCTACTACTGTAAACTGATAGCCCCTTCCCTGTCTCTTATGGCACTAATATATATATACATTTCCATTTCATAAGTTGTTATAGAAAATGTTTCTTGGTTCATTAGATTTTATTTAATTTAAATTTGTTTTAAAACACTACACTGTTTTGCAGGGCTATTAAATATGTCCAGTTATCTTTCTTTTCCCCATTACATTGCACACATCAGCACAGAAGGAGGGGGTGTGAGTGGGGGGGTGAAACTTGAAACTGAGACTCAGGCTTCTTCCTCCAAACCTGCCTCCCCCCCCCCCCCCAAAAGGATCCTAATTGATTTATTTGTATTTTTATAGAATCTGTGGAGGTAGAACTCTGCAGTGAAGCCTGTCTCTCGATCACAGTCTGTATACACAGAAATGTATCAACGCTGTGCTGAGGTGTCAGCGTTTTACAATTAGATGGAATAATTAGAACACTTCTTATTTTTAGACCCATATATCAGAAATCAAGTAGATAAAATAAGCTAAACATTTATTTAAAAGATAAAACTCAATCGCAACAAACAAATAAAGGGTACCTGAGGTCTTTCACAAATCTGTTTTTGCAAACGGATGCACTTTGTTTCAAAACCTCAGTCTCATTCGCTCTTAAGTGGCTGCAATAGGACAGTGAGCCGAGCTGATTCGGGACCAAACCATTCTATATACGAGAAGGGGGAGTGGGGGAGTGTTATGGATAGGATAATAATAATAATAATAATAATAATAATAATAATAATAATAATAATAATAATAATAGCGTTTTAATCATGATACTAGTGTATGAAACTGGTTGTGAAAATATGTACAGTATTTGTGTATTTATTTATCTTTAATATAAATAGCTGCAAGTCTAGTTGCTTTACAATAATACCTCAATACCTGATTGTTTGAATTTGTAATCAATTGGTACACTTGTTAGCCCTTTCAAATACCGTACCTACTCGTGATAAACTGCAGTCCTGAGTGTATGGGGAAACAGGGACTGCAGGAGGCGTGGGTAATAGCGACCCCTCACTGGTAAATATAGCACTACACCACTGGATGAGATGTAAAACAAACGAGGTCCTATTGGAAGTGACTCTGCAGCAGCAGTTGTTGATGATAGATAGTTCACCCCCTAGTAGGCTTGCAAACTGGACCCACAATTCCAGGACACTTTAAGACAGCTCAGGATTTTCAACTAGCCTCTCAAACCGCAAATGAATTGATTTTATTGAGCGTGTAAAGTGAGTGGGAATCGCTCAATGAATTGAATTGTTTTGCTAACGAGTTGCTAGAACCACACACCTGTTTGGGGGCAGGAATTACTTCCTGTGATTTAGAGTAGCCAATTATTTTTAGGCTCAGCTCAACGTTACCAACCCGCACTGACTCGGGAGGGCGAAGACAAACACACACTGTCCCCCATTTAATCTGTCTTTTTCTAAATGCTGTCGGAGTAGCAGATGGTACACATGCTGAAATACGGGCACTGATTAATGAGGAGTACCACCATGTGTGTCAAAAAGACTACTGTTCATTGAACATCCAGATAATATGCGAATTTTAAACTCATTATGAGACATGTGCTGGCTAAGTCACGGGCGTGGCGCATTTATGCATCCATTATCTGGACAAATCTTGTAAAATACAAATCTAATTAAAAAAAAACGATTTGCTAATAAATTTGCTGTGAGACTATTTTCTGGGTTTAGTTAGTGGATAACTATCTTTTTTAGTCTTTAGTCTCCTGCACTATTCAATTTCAACAGCAGGTGGCGAAACTTTACCAACTTAATTTTGTATTGTATATTATACTACTGGAAACTGATAGCCCCCTGTCTTCCTGGCATATATATATATATATATATATATATATATATATATATATATATATATATACACTACACGGTCAAAAGTTTTAGAACACCTCCATTTTTCCAGTTTTTATTGAAATTTACGATTTAATGTCTCAATGTACTCTGAAATTAAAGCATAGAACAAATAAACAATTGGAGATGAAAAAAAAGAAATCATGGAATCGTTTTGTTTAACAAAATTTAATCTAAATTTTTGACTCATCAAAGTTGCCACCTTTTGCAGATATAACAGCCGAACACACTCGTGGCATTCTTTCTACAATGGAAATCAAATATTGTTGGAAAGTTCTTCCCAACACTGTTGCAGAAGTTCCCACAAATGTGTTGCACTTGTAGGTTGCTTTGCTTTCACCCTTCTGTCCAGTTCATCCCAAACCAGCTCGATGGGGTTTAAGTCTGGAGACTGTGCTGGCCATTCCATGATTTGAAGCCTACCGTCTTGTTCTTTTCTTCTAAGGTAGTTCTGACATAGCCTGGAGGTATGTTTTGGGTCATTATCTTGCTGTAGGATGAACCCCTGACCAACTAGGGCGTATACCAGAGGGTATTGCATGGGCTGGAAAATGCTGTGGTAGCAGTTTTGGTTCAGGGTGCCACTCACTCTGTGCAAGTCGCCAACTCTGGATCCAGCAAAAGATCCCCAGACCATCACGCTTCCTCCTCCATGTTTGACAGTTGGTGTCACACACCGAGGAACCATCCTTTCGCCTACTTGACGTACACAAAACCCCGCGTGATGAACCGAAGATTTCAAATTTTGATTCATCGGTCCATAAGACCTTCTTCCAGTCTTCAGTAGTCCACTGGCGGTGCTTCATGGCCCAGGCAAGCCTCTTTTTTTCTTATTTTGCCATCTTAGCAATGGCTTTCTTACTGCCACTTTCGACCTGTCAAACCTGCAGCTCAAGTCTTCTCTTCACAGTTGAAACTGAGACTTGCCCTTCGACCAGTGTTAAGCTGTGCTTGAAGCTGTTGTCCTGTGAGCCGCCTATCACGCAAGCTGTTGACTCAGAAACTTGTCTTCTGATTCTGTTGTGGCTTTGGGTCTGCCAGACCTCTTCCTGTCAGAGTTTCCTCCAGTTTCCAAGTGCCTTTTGATGGTGTAGGAAACTGTACTCACTGACACCTTGGCTTTCTTTGCAATTTCTCTAAAGGAAAGACCTACACTTTTAAGGGTTATAATGGTCTGTCTGTCTTCCTTTGTTAATTTTCTTTTCTCGCCATTATGAGAGCAATATACTACTTCCTGCAGTACAATACTGTCCAAATAATGCTTAAGAGGGGTAGTAACACAGTCTGTTCCAACACTGCTTTTATACAGACAGAGGGTTTGTAAGTAATCAATAAAAGTTGGGACACCTGTAGGAATTGTTAGCATCAACTTTCAAGGCTTAATTTACTTCCATTGCTGCAGAACAGCTGTAAGTTGTTAACCCATTACTTGTTCCCCTGAAAAAAGGCCTTTTGTATAACTCTGAAATGTACATTATTTTTCAGTTTTTGGTAACCTAAACTTTTTTTTTTTAACCTCTGGCAGTTTACTGCTTACCTTTTGTACCATTTCAGGTTATTCACTGGATTTGAATTGCTTAAATTTCAATAAAAACTTGAAAAAATGGGGTGTTCTAAAACTTTTGACTGGTAGTGTATATATATATATATATATATATATATATATATATATATATATATATATATATATATAATTGTGAGATAACCGAGTGACTGGTAGAACCTTGTGAAAGAGAGGCCGGACAACAGGAATGTTTTATTGTTTATTCCTTCCGGTGGGAAAAAGAAGAAGCAAATAAAACTGCTACCAAAGCTAGGGGTAAATCCCAAAGAAAGTTCAAATAATAAGTGCCAAAAGAATAACAGAAAAAGTTCCTCTTTGAACTGGCGTCCAGAGTGTTCCCCAACCGTCCACTTAAACCTCCTGGCGTGGAACGGTATGGTAGGTATTTGTAACTCAGTCCTGGAAGTTTACTGCTTTAGGTACCCGTCGACCAGCAGATTGCGCTGTTGAGTCAGCTCTCCCAAGTAGGTATTTGTAATCCTCTGCTTGGAAGCAGCAGCTCCTCTCCAGTGCGGCCCCTCCTGGAGTTCAGTGGTAGTGCACTCTCCCTGGCTCTCTACTGTCCCTCCTGGGACTATGTGGAACCAGCAGCTATGTGCACTTATAGTCCAAACAGTGTATGGATCTGAACAACTCTGGAAGTTGATTAAGTCTTTTGTTAGTTGGTGGTTTCAGTTTCGTTCTTTTCTAAAACCACTTGTTTCTCTCTATCACAGCTTATACTCCATTGCTGGAGAAAATGTGTATTAAAACCACAGTGCTTATTCCTCCGTGTTCCCAGGCCGTTTGGAACACTGTGCAGTTTCTTTGGTGTTCGTGTACTCCTTAGAGAACTATGTTGGTCTTGCAACGGGTTTGCAGCCTGTAACACACACAGTCCCGTTTTCTCTCCACAGTACTGAGAGCATTTAATCAAGACGGTTTTTACACACAACCACAGTCCGTATACTCGTGTCGTTTTCTTCTCACAATTCACGGTAGCTTGTTTCACTGCTTAACGTCGTGGCGGTTCTAGTGTACACAATACTAATGAACTTGAATAGCACTTTACAGTTGGAATTTCAAGCACATTGCGCCTTCGCTTGTGCATAACCACTTCCCCAGCTAGGTTCACATGCAAGCACAAGTTTTCAATCGCAAATACTGTGACCTCGTTAACAGCATTTATAATACACTATGTAACACAATTTTTGTTCCTGGGTAGTAAGTGTTATTTCCTAATTGCTTATGCCTCAAAAGTATTTAAAATGGCTATTATTCCCCACAAACTTTGCTTTTGTGACCAGGACAGTGATATTTTGAAATTTACCTATTTCCAATGAGAAAACAGGCGAATTTGTGTCTTTTCGTTCACATAAAGTCAGAAGAAAACAACATATGAATCCAAATTAACATGTATTTATACTAAAGTAATACAAAAATGACTACAAAAGATTTAGAAGTGAGTAGTCTTTTTGGTTGGGGTAGTATGGGTTTCTCTCCTCAGCTCCACCTCTGAAATTGTCATCTGGATCTACAACGTCTTCCTCGCTCTCTGACTTGCTGCTCTCTTCTAAAGACGGCTGCTGCTCTCTCCGGAGGAGTGGGTGCGGGAGCTCATGGCAGTGTGGCACGGGCGATGGATGAAGGAAGGTCGGGATACGTGATAGCAGGTGCATTCTTGCCAGTCCGACGTTTGGAAGGGTCCACCATGCAGAAGTAGCAGTTGCTTGAGTGGTCAGTGGGTTCCCGCCAAATTCTTGGGATAGCGAACTTCATGGCTCTCCTTTCCCCTCTGTACCATCCTACAAAAATACATTTATTTCACCCATGACTAATGTGTAAGAGATTCTCGCAACATTTTTCATATATGATATATTTTTTCAATAACATTGAAAATTGTAAAACATTTTAAAATTAAAACTTTTACAATTTTAAAATTTTAACAAATTTTATAACATAAAATTCGAGCAACAATTGTCCATCTTACCTTCCAGAGTTTGTTTGCAGTGCTTGCAGGTGAAATGAGGTGCCCAGGGTTTGTCTTGATCCCGACAGGCATGCGAAATATGCCTTGTAGGCCCTCACACATCTTAGCAGATGCTTCCACGGAGTACTTTTTTCGCTCTTGTCTTGATAAATTGGCGCAGACATAGCAAAATGCGCTCTGCGGATGCTCGCAGCTCTTGATGCCATCTCAGAAAAATGCAGATATGTATCCAATTAGGCAGCTGGAACTAAACTGAACTGGTGGGCTTAAGGCCCTGTATTTATACTACTATTTATGTTACTAGAAAGTTCTAGAAGTTACTCCAAGTTTACTCAGCACTGAATCTATCTGGAATGTTCTGGAAAACAGGTACATTTCAAAATATCACTGTCCTGGTCACAAAAGCAAAGTTTGTGGCGAATAATAGCCATTTTCTATACTTTTGAGGCATAAGCAATTACGAAATAACACTTACTACCCAGGAACAAAAAAAAAAAAAAAAAAAATTGTTATACAGTGATATCAAACGACTTACTTCGACATTTAACAATTTGACCAGAACAGTGCTTCGTTGTCCCATTGGTACTCAAGCGGGTTACAGCATTCCACTTGCTTACTGTTTTTATCAAGGTCTTTGTTTTCAGCGTGACTCAAACTGGCTTTACAAACAGCGATTCTTTTAAACTCCTTTTTCTATCCTCCTTTCTCTTTCTCTCAGCCGATTTAAATACAGCCCACTACTCACAATGCATCACCTGGTTTCGCTATTAATTCTGGGTCTTGTAGTTACCTTTGCTTAACCCGTGTGCTGCCTTAAAACCAAACTGACTATTTATTTTACGGCGTACTTTTCGATTGTCGTTTGTCTGTACACTAATAATGTTCGCACGCTTTTTATCATTGTACTCTCGCTGTACCACCTTTTCTCCACAATATATATATATTATAAGAACATAAGAAAGTTTACAAACGAGAGGAGGCCCCATTCAGCCCATCTTGCTCGTTTGGTTGTTAGTAGCTTATTGATCCCAGAATCTCATCAAGCAGCTTCTTGAAGGATCCCAGGGTGTCAGCTTCAACAACATTACTGGGGAGTTCGTTCCAGACCCTCGCAATTCTCTGTGTAAAAAAGTGCCTCCTATTTTCTGTTCTGAATGCCCCTTTATCTAATCTCCATTTGTGACCCTTGTTTTTTTTTTCAGTCCCCTGGGTCGACATTGTCTACACCTTTTAGGATTTTGAATGTTTGAATCAGATCACCACGTAGTCTTCTTTGTTCAAGACTGAATAGATTCAATTCTTTTAGCCTGTCTGCATACGACATGCCTTTTAAACCCGGGATAATTCTGGTTGCTCTTCTTTGCACTCTTTCTAGAGCAGCAATATCCTTTTTGTAACGAGGTGACCAGAACTGAACACAATATTCTAGGTGAGGTCTTATGTGGCTGGTTGTTGGGAGACAGTGGCTATCCTCTTCTTCCTTATCTTCTAACACGAGTAACCACACCTACATCAAGAGCACAGGAGCAATACAACAGAGAATTGTGAGGGACTGAAATCATATTAGTTGAAGAAAAACAATGATTTATTAAACTAAATGTTTAATTGGACCAATAAATTAAAAACAAAAACTTGTTAATTGTTGTCTTCATCTGGATGAGGGAATATATTTGAATTTTTCCAGAATTATTTTTTCAGCTTTAATTGCTAACAACAAACATTGAACTTATTTTAAAATGCTGAGAGATCGTGTATTTCGGCTTGATCTGTTAGTGAAATGCTGGATGCTGAGTGTAAAATAAAGATTTAAGGTCCATGTATTTTTTTCACGGATTTATTTGTTATATTCCCAGATTTAACGTGTCAGCTAAATGTTGAATCACCAATTATATAAAGAAAAGTTCCAGATTTAATTTGTCATATTGACTTCAAATGTTTAATTTGTGATACACGTTTTCAATATTTATAAATTGTACCTGAAAGTAGACATTTCAAAACTTTGAAGTATGTTTTTGTCGTTAGCAATTAAAACTTTATTTAAAATCTAAGTAAAGTTAGTGATTAAGTGAAATACCTGGTAAATACTTAAAATACTGTTCTTTTAGTTTGTTTTTCACACCTGGTGACCCATAGTTAATGCCGTGTGACTTTGCGAGCGCACGCAGTGTTTCTCAAAATCCCAGAACTGTCGTGCTCTGTTTGTGTTCAGTGTTTTTAATAATTGCATCTGTAAGGGTGCTTTGGCACTTGAGAAAAACTGTCATTGAAGTCTGCAGTGAATGAATGAACCCCCTGTAGTCATGGTTACAATGGCATTCCTTTATTTAGGGTGCTGCTGTATTTAAAACACACAGAACAGTAGAAACAGAAACGAGAAACAAAACACAACCTGCTATAGTTATACACTGTATAACACAGCTATATATAACACAGAATACAGTGCTTTAATATGTAACAGAACCTTCACCCACAGTCAATCATGGACGTAATGCAATACACTGATGAACCCTTGACTTGAAGTTTTATTTTAAATACGCAATACAAGGCTTCTTTAAAACCTGCGTTCTTTTCTCTCACCAGCACACATTCTTCCCCCATAGACTCTTCTTCTTTTCATAACCCGAATACAAAATATCTAATAATAACAAAACTCCAATACCTTCCTGTATTCTTTCAAAAGCACACAGATAGCAGTTTGTAAATATTTTGTTCCCATCCTTTCCATTGACAACGTTTCTTAATTGTGGTGATTTGGGTACAGGTTAAGTATTAGGGTACAGATTAACTATGATTGTATTTTTAACATTTGTCTTTTCCTTATGTGATTGTTCAACAGAAATTAAAAACTCATTTTTACAATACTAATTATAATATTTTAATGTTGGAGATAAAATTATATAATAGCATCAGACTAGGAGAAATAAAAAATCAACTACAAGTCAAATTTATGCACATATGATTTTATTAAAGTTAGTAAAATAATACATTGAAAAAATGTAAAAGAAGATTAGCATCAATATAGCACAAGTCAGAACATTAATCTCAGCCAGCAATAATATCCAGGTGATATTCCAGCTTCAGTGTAAATATCAACTACATGGAAAAGCGAGCATTCATCCGTGTGGCTTTTCTTTACAAACCAATACCACTCTTAAACCAGCAAATCTAATATGAATATGGAAGCAGGATATCTGATTGAGTAAATACGAGTCTAAATATTTCAAATAAAATCGTAGTGTCAATGTGTTGTTAAAATATCCATGTCCTTCAATTAGAATCCACAGCACATAACTGGGCACCCTTTCATTTATTCTTAAAATCACTTCAGCACCCATTACTTCATTTCCTAAACATGTTGTAGGTGTGTGTGTGTGTGTGTGTATATATATTGTAACAGGCTACTTGTCAGGACTACACATTATTAACTTTTCTATTGATTATCAAGGGTCCTTTATCATGTGACCCTGGGCTGAAAATGGGGTAGACCTGCCCAGGGAATGAGCCTTCTAAAGTATGGATGTGAAATCTGGTCTCTGCATTGTAAAATGACAGCCTCCCTCCCTCGTGATCCAGATACACCCCCCAAACCTTGCAGATCTTCTCCAGATTTAAGGTCTGATCCCCTGACTGGCTCACAGCTGTACAGGTCTTCCCTCTAACCAGCCTCACAAGCCAGTAGCCCTCCCCTGGTTTCTCAGGTATGCTCTTCTCATGAGGGTCTGTGGAGACCCCCAGGACCCAGTAGCCCTTCTCCCCCACCTCCACCTCCCAGTAGCGCCTCCCTGAGATGAACCCCTCCCTGCCCAGCACACTGGGCCACTCTGCTGATCTCTCCCCTGTGAATCTCACTCGTGAGCCGTCTTCAGAGACTGTGAGGCTGGGGCTGGCTGTGTTGAGGTCTAGAGTCACATTGACTGGGGTAAAGGAATGAGAAGAGTGTGTTATTGAGAATCACAGGAAAAGCAGAGAACTTGATTATTGATGCTTTCTCTCTCTCACGATGATGAACAACAACACTTTCATTCTTTGATCATAACAACGGTATTTAGACAGATTTTAAGATTATTGTAACTGGAAACACAAACATTTAATGTTATTTTTCTCTCCCATACAGAAATTGCAAGCGATGCTACATATAAAATATATTTTTAAAACACATATTTCAAAAAAATCAAACCAAGCCCCCTAATTGTGTTCAATGAGAATTTTGAAAATATGATTTATTAAATTCAAACTTACCATGAACTTCAGTTATTGGTTTCCATTCTGAAATAAACAAATAGAAGAATGAATCAAGTGTAAGAGAATGAATCTGTGGATTCTGATTACTGTAAGTGTATTAATGCAGATTAAAATGTTACCTCTGTCAAGGGCATAGCCACATGTGTCTGTTTGAGAGAAGAGAAAATATTTAAGGGTGGGAGGAAATTGCTACTAGAAATTATAATTAGTGTCCAAACACACCCTTAATGGGACTCTTCTAATCTGCACACATCTTGGTAATCAATTAAACAATTAATCTGCACACATCTGAACTAATCAATTAAACCTGACATCGATAGCAGCTGCTTTTTTCAATACACCCAATGAACCAGTTTTGAAAGATAATTTATTATTCATAATGAAAAAATAACAAGAGAGAGAGAGAGAGAGAGAGAGAGAGAGAGAGAGAGAGAGAGAGAGAGAGAGAGAGAGAGAGAGAGAGAGAGAGAGAGAGAGAGAGGCCAGGAGTTTATTAATATTGAAGTGAAACAAATGAGGTCATCCTTTGTAGAGACACAATTCTAAAGAACACTACTGTTTCATAGTCGTTCTGGTGAACTATCTTTAGTTTTGTAATTAATAAGAATATATTACTTTGTTTGTAGAGAGTCTCTGTTTAAAACAGATTGAAGAGATTGAATTTCAGAAGCTTAAAACTGCACTTGAGATGACATCTCTTCTACAGTAAGACACACCCCTCACGTGTTGAATTCACTTATATGAGATAGAAAGACAGAAATCCTTGATACAAAAAAAACACAACACATATTCTTACTGGTTTTCCTTCGAAGTTCTTCAAAATCTAGGAATGAAACAGAGAAACCATTTCATTAAGTGCAGAAGCATTCCCCCATTTCAGTTTTAAATGTAATGAAACCACAACAGAGTTCTGAACTATTTAATATTCTCCCTACAATTGGTTTTCAGTGTTACTTTATTAAAATAATAACGTGTTTCTGATCAATTGCATTTGAAATTGTTCACACTGCCTTCATATGGATTATAATGATCTTACCTGCTTCAACCTTCTCTTTATAAATCTCTAAAAGATAAAAAAGAAAAAAGTGAACTCATGTGATGCAATACAACGGTTTAATTTAATAAAAAGAATATTGAGATGAATGTATTAATCTTGCCATTTTGCTTCTGAAGAGCCTCCTTTTCTAAAAGACACAAACAAAGACAGCTTGGTTAGTTTCACTAGTTTGGAACAGTTGAGATTCATCATTAAGGGTGATATGACTAGATTTCATTGCATTAGTTACATTATTAATATACTTAGAAGACCAAATATGGGAGTTGCCCAATGCATTATTTAGCTGTAATTTCCTTAGCGGTACAGCATTCCCTCATTTCAGTTTTAAATGTAGTTCAATCACAACAGAGACGTGTGTTTGTAACTCTTTAATATTCTCCAAACAAACTGCAGAGCATTTAGAATTAGAACTGCTAGGGTTTCTGATAAAGGGAGATTGAAATGGAAACTTTCTGTCTGCAGATTATTTATACACTTACCTTTTACCAGTCTCTCATTCTCGCCTTGTAAATCGTCTAAAACAGAAAAGAGTGACAAGTTTAGTTTATATTTCAGCTCATGAACACATGTGATTCAATTCAATAGTTTAATAAAAAGAATATTGAGATGAATGTATTAATCTTGCCATTTTGCTTCTGAAGAGCCTCCTTTTCTAAAAGACACAAACAAAGACAGCTTGGTTAGTTTTGCTAGTTTAGAACAGTTGAGATTCATCATTAAGGGTGATATGACTAGATTTCATTGCATTAGTTACATTATTAATATACTTGGAAAACCAAATATGGTCCCAATGATGATTTTGCCTTCATTTCATTAGCGGTACAGCATTCCCTCATTTCAGTTTTAAATGTAGTTCAATCACAACAGAGACGTGTGTTTGTAACTCTTTAATATTCTCCAAACAAACTGCAGAGCATTTAGAATTAGAACTGCTAGGGTTTCTGATAAAGGGAGATTGAAATGGAAACTTTCTGTCTGCAGATTATTTAAACACTTACCTTTTACCAGTCTCTCATTCTCGATTTTTGAACTCTCTAAAACAGAAAACAGTGAAAAGTTTAGTTTGTGTTCTGGCTCATGAATACAGTAGTTTAATATATCTAATGAAAAGAATATTGAGATGAATGTATTAATCTTGCCATTTTGCTTCTGAAGATCCTCCTTTTCTAAAAGACACAAACAAAGACAGCTTTGTTAGTTTTATAAGTTTAGAACAGTTGAGATTCATCATTAAGGGTGATGTGACTAGATTTCACTGCATTAGTTACATTATTAATATACTTAGAAGACCAAATATGGGAGTTGCCCAATGCATTATTTAGCTGTAATTTCCTTAGCGGTACAGCATTCCATCATTTCAGTTTTAAATGTAGTTCAATCACAACAGAGACGTGTGTTTGTAACTCTTTAATATTCTCCAAACAAACTGCAGAGCATTTAGAATTAGAACTGCTAGGGTTTCTGATAAAGGGAGATTGAAATGGAAACTTTCTTTCTGCAAATGATTTATACACTTACCTTTTACCAGTCTCTCGTTCTCGCTTTCTAAACGGTCTAAAACAGAAAACAATGAAAAGTTTAGCTCATGTTCTGGTTCATTAACTTGTGCACTTCAAGACACACAGAGAATTCACTTATATGCAGGGTTAGACTCCTACAGAAAATAGTGAGTGGACTGTAAAAAACTGAAGCAGGATCGCATCCCAAGGACCCTCTGATCCAGGTGACAAAGTCCTATTTTGTTAATCAGATTGACAGCTCTACTCAGGGCCGATTCACTATTTCTCTACCCAGTTGATCCCATGTAAACAGGGCCAGATGAACAAAGTCAACAAAATTAATCTATTTTAAAAATGCAAGCTATATCTGATCCAATACACCAACATGGAACAATCTGAACAATAATGATTACTATGCAACTGTTTAAACGTTAAAAAATCTATTATTTTACATACTGTTTGGTTTGGTAAGTATGTCACACAAGTTAACTGTAAAGTGTGAGCAGAGGTAATTCTAATACCACATCATGTTAAAAGCAGTGTGGACACAAGAGTAAAACAAATAATACTGCTATACCTTAAACAGAATACAGAACACAATATACCAAAAAAAAAAAAAAAAAATCCTCCCAAATACAATATTCAGTTCTCAAAAGAACACAATTAATAATACAGGGACGAGGACACACCAATATTTCTTGCTACAAAAAAAAAAAAAAAACTCTTACGGTTAAACACAACTCCCCTAAATCCTGCTTTGCAAATCACAAATTACTCAAAAAAATCTTAGTAATAGCAGAGAACAAAAAAAAAAACGTATACAATTGATAACTTTAACTGTGCCTTACAAAATATACAAAAAGCATATGATTGTGTCACTATCGTCTTACCCACAGGAACAAAAAATCTTCTACACTCCTCCTCCTCCTCTTCATCGATATTAACGGTCGCAACAGTTAAATATTCTAACGTTCAGAAAATCCACGATGGCGGTTTCACGGTTGTTGACGAAGATAAAAAACATGGACTGTTCTATTTCTTATTGGTGTGTGTGTGAGGGGGGGCGTGTTCACTTTGTCAAGACTCATACAGAAGGCAGCACGGAAAATCAATGCAATTTGAAGGTATTTATGGAGGGGGATGCACTTCATAGTATTTGATATTTTATTCATTGATTTTGTTAAAAAAAATCGTAATGAAAATTCCTCCCCTTCCCCCAAAAAAAAAGAAGTGAGTGGACGGCGTTCACCGTTGCGTTCACCCCGAGTCTAACCCTGCTTATATGAGATAGAAGACAGAAATCCTCCATACAAAAAAACAGAACATATATTCTTACTGGTATTCTTCGAAGGTCTTTAAAATCTAGGAATGAAACACACAGAAACCATTTCATTAAGTGCAGAAGCATTCCTCCCATTTCAGTTTTGAATGTAATGAAACCACAACAGAGTTCTGAACTATTTAATATTCTCCCTACAATTGGTTTTCAGTGTTACTTTATTAAAATAATAACGTGTTTCTGATCAATTGCATTTGAAATTGTTCAGACTGCCTTTATATGGATTATAATGATCTTACCTGCTTCAACCTTCTCTTTCTCCTGTTTTAAAGTCTCTAAAAGATAGAAAATGAAAAGTTGAGTTTGTATTTTAGCTCATGAACTCATGTGATGCAATACAATAGTTTAATAAAAAGAATATTGAGATGAATGTATTAATCTTGCCATTTCGCTTCTGAAGATCCTTCTTTTCTAAAAGACACAAACAAAGACAGCTTGGTTAGTTTTGCTAGTTTAGAACAGTTGAGATTCATCATTAAGGGTGATATGACTAGATTTCATTGCATTAGTTACATTATTAATATACTTGGAAAACCAAATATGGTCCCAATGATGATTTTGCCTTCATTTCATTAGCGGTACAGCATTCCCTCATTTCAGTTTTAAATGTTGTTCAATCACAACAGAGACGTGTGTTTGTAACTCTTTAATATTCTCCAAACAAACTGCAGAGCATTTAGAATTAGAACTGCTAGGGTTTCTGATAAAGGGAGATTGAAATGGAAACTTTCTTTCTGCAGATTATTTATACACTTACCTTTTACCAGTCTCTCATTCTCGATTTTTGAACTCTCTAAAACAGAAAAGAGTGAAAAGTTTAGTTTATGTTCTGGCTCATGAATACAGTAGTTTAATATATCTAATGAAAAGAATATTGAGATGAATGTATTAATCTTGCCATTTTGCTTCTGAAGATCCTCCTTTTCTAAAAGACACAAACAAAGACAGCTTTGTTAGTTTTATAAGTTTAGAACAGTTGAGATTCATCATTAAGGGTGATGTGACTAGATTTCACTGCATTAGTTACATTATTAATATACTTAGAAGACCAAATATGGGAGTTGCCCAATGCATTATTTAGTTGTAATTTCATTAGCGGTACAGCATTCCATCATTTCAGTTTTAAATGTAGTTCAATCACAACAGAGACGTGTGTTTGTAACTCTTTAATATTCTCCAAACAAACTGCAGAGCATTTAGAATTAGAACTGCTAGGGTTTCTGATAAAGGGAGATTGAAATGGAAACTTTCTTTCTGCAGATTATTTATACACTTACCTTTTCCCAGTCTCTTATTCTCGCCTTGTAAATCGTCTAAAACAGAAAAGAGTGACAAGTTTAGTTTATATTTCAGCTCATGAACACATGTGATTTAATACAATAGTTTAATAAAAAGAATATTGAGATGAATGTATTAATCTTGCCATATTTCTTCTGAAGAGCCTCCTTTTCTAAAAGACACAAACAAAGACAGCTTGGTTAGTTTTACTAGTTTGGAACAGTTGAGATTCATTATTAAGGGTGATAGACTACATTTCATTGCATTAGTTACATTATTAATATACTTAGAAGACCAAAATGGTCCCAATGATCAAAGCGTTGTCCAATGGATGATTTTGCCTTCATTTCATTAGCGGTACAGCATTCCCTCATTTCAGTTTTAAATGTAGTTCAATCACAACAGAGACGTGTGTTTGTAACTCTTTAATATTCTCCAAACAAACTGCAGAGCATTTAGAATTAGAACTGCTAGGGTTTCTGATAAAGGGAGATTGAAATGGAAACTTTCTTTCTGCAGATTATTTATACACTTACCTTTTCCCAGTCTCTTATTCTCGCCTTGTAAATCGTCTAAAACAGAAAAGAGTGACAAGTTTAGTTTATATTTCAGCTCATGAACACATGTGATTTAATACAATAGTTTAATAAAAAGAATATTGAGATGAATGTATTAATCTTGCCATATTTCTTCTGAAGAGCCTCCTTTTCTAAAAGACACAAACAAAGACAGCTTGGTTAGTTTTACTAGTTTGGAACAGTTGAGATTCATTATTAAGGGTGATAGACTACATTTCATTGCATTAGTTACATTATTAATATACTTAGAAGACCAAAAATGGTCCCAATGATCAAACGCGTTGTCCAATGGATGATTTTGCCTTCATTTCATTAGCGGTACAGCATTCCCTCATTTCAGTTTTAAATGTAGTTCAATCACAACAGAGACGTGTGTTTGTAACTCTTTAATATTCTCCAAACAAACTGCAGAGCATTTAGAATTAGAACTGCTAGGGTTTCTGATAAAGGGAGATTGAAATGGAAACTTTCTGTCTGCAGATTATTTATACACTTACCTTTTACCAGTCTCTCGTTCTCGCTTTCTAAACTGTCTAAAACAGAAAAGAGTGAAAAGTTTAGCTCATGTTCTGGTTCATTAACTCGTGCACTTCAAGACACACAGAGAATTCACTTATATGCAGGGTTAGACTCCTACAGAAAATAGTGAGTGGACTGTAAAGTACGAAGCAGGATACGCATCCCAAGGACCCTCTGATCCAGGTGACAAAGTCCTATTTTGTTAATCAGATTGACAGCTCTACTCAGGGCCGATTCACTATTTCTCTACCCAGTTGATCCCATGTAAACAGGGCCAGATGAACAAAGTCAACAAAATTAATCTATTTTAAAAATGCAAGCTATATCTGATCCAATACACCAACATGGAACAATCTGAACAATAATGATTACTATGCAACTGTTTAAACGTTAAAAAAAATCTATTATTTTACATACTGTTTGGTTTGGTAAGTATGTCACACAAGTTAACTGTAAAGTGTGAGCAGAGGTAATTCTAATACCACATCATGTTAAAAGCAGTGTGGACACAAGAGTAAAACAAATAATACTGCTATACCTTAAACAGAATACAGAACACAATATACCAAAAAAAAAAAAAAAAAAAATCCTCCCAAATACAATATTCAGTTCTCAAAAGAACACAATTAATAATACAGGGACGAGGACACACCAATATTTCTTGCTACAAAAAAAAAAAAAAAAAAACTCTTACGGTTAAACACAACTCCCTAAATCCTGCTTTTGCAAATCACAAATTACTCAAAAAATCTTAGTAATAGCAGAGAACAAAAAAAAAAACGTATACAATTGATAACTTTAACTGTGCCTTACAAAATATACAAAAAGCATATGATTGTGTCACTATCGTCTTACCCACAGGAACAAAAAATCTTCTACACTCCTCCTCTTCGCCATTATATTAACGGTCGCAACAGTTAAATATTCTAACGTTCAGAAAATCCACGATGGCGGTTTCACGGTTGTTGACGAAGATAAAAAACATGGACTGTTCTATTTCTTATTGGTGTGTGTGTGAGGGGGGGCGTGTTCACTTTGTCAAGACTCATACAGAAGGCAGCACGGAAAATCAATGCAATTTGAAGGTATTTATGGAGGGGGATGCACTTCATATAGTATTTGATATTTTATTCATTGATTTTTGTTAAAAAAAAATCGTAATGAAAAATTCCCTCCCCCTTCCCCCAAAAAAAAAAGAAGTGAGTGGACGGCGTTCACCTGCGTTCACCCTCGAGTCTAACCCTGCTTATATGAGATAGAAAGACAGAAATCCTCCATACAAAAAAACAGAACATATATTCTTACTGGTATTCTTCCGAAGGTCTTTAAAATCTAGGAATGAAAAAACACAGAAACCATTTCATTAAGTGGAGAAGCATTCCCCCCATTTCAGTTTTGAATGTAATGAAACCACAACAGAGTTCTGAACTATTTAATATTCTCCCTACAATTGGTTTTCAGTGTTACTTTATTAAAATAATAACGTGTTTCTGATCAATTGCATTTGAAATTGTACAGACTGCCTTTATATGGATTATAATGATCTTACCTGCTTCAACCTTCTCTTTCTCCTGTTTTAAAGTCTCTAAAAGATAGAAAATGAAAAGTTGAGTTTGTATTTTAGCTCATGAACTCATGTGATGCAATACAATAGTTTAATAAAAAGAATATTGAGATGAATGTATTAATCTTGCCATTTCGCTTCTGAAGATCCTTCTTTTCTAAAAGACAAACAAAAGACAGCTTGGTTAGTTTTGCTAGTTTAGAACAGTTGAGATTCATCATTAAGGGTGATATGACTAGATTTCATTGCATTAGTTACATTATTAATATACTTGGAAACCAAATATGGTCCCAATGATGATTTTGCCTTCATTTCATTAGCGGTACAGCATTCCCTCATTTCAGTTTTAAATGTTGTTCAATCACAACAGAGACGTGTGTTTGTAACTCTTTAATATTCTCCAAACAAACTGCAGAGCATTTAGAATTAGAACTGCTAGGGTTTCTGATAAAGGGAGATTGAAATGGAAACTTTCTTTCTGCAGATTATTTATACACTTACCTTTTACCAGTCTCTCATTCTCGATTTTTGAACTCTCTAAAACAGAAAAGAGTGAAAAGTTTAGTTTATGTTCTGGCTCATGAATACAGTAGTTTAATATATCTAATGAAAAGAATATTGAGATGAATGTATTAATCTTGCCATTTTGCTTCTGAAGATCCTCCTTTTCTAAAAGACACAAACAAAGACAGCTTTGTTAGTTTTATAAGTTTAGAACAGTTGAGATTCATCATTAAGGGTGATGTGACTAGATTTCACTGCATTAGTTACATTATTAATATACTTAGAAGACCAAATATGGGAGTTGCCCAATGCATTATTTAGTTGTAATTTCATTAGCGGTACAGCATTCCATCATTTCAGTTTTAAATGTAGTTCAATCACAACAGAGACGTGTGTTTGTAACTCTTTAATATTCTCCAAACAAACTGCAGAGCATTTAGAATTAGAACTGCTAGGGTTTCTGATAAAGGGAGATTGAAATGGAAACTTTCTTTCTGCAGATTATTTATACACTTACCTTTTCCCAGTCTCTTATTCTCGCATTTTGTAAATCGTCTAAAACAGAAAAGAGTGACAAGTTTAGTTTATATTTCAGCTCATGAACACATGTGATTTAATACAATAGTTTAATAAAAGAATATTGAGATGAATGTATTAATCTTGCCATATTTCTTCTGAAGAGCCTCCTTTTCTAAAAGACACAAACAAAGACAGCTTGGTTAGTTTTACTAGTTTGGAACAGTTGAGATTCATTATTAAGGGTGATAGACTACATTTCATTGCATTAGTTACATTATTAATATACTTAGAAGACCAAAAATGGTCCCAATGATCAAACGCGTTGTCCAATGGATGATTTTGCCTTCATTTCATTAGCGGTACAGCATTCCCTCATTTCAGTTTTAAATGTAGTTCAATCACAACAGAGGCGTGTGTTTGTAACTCTTTAATATTCTCAAACAAACTGCAGAGCATTTAGAATTAGAACTGCTAGGGTTTCTGATAAAGGGAGATTGAAATGGAAACTTTCTGTCTGCAGATTATTTATACACTTACTTTTTTACCAGTCTCTCGTTTCGCTTTCTAAACTGTCTAAAACAGAAAAGAGTGAAAAGTTTAGCTCATGTTCTGGTTCATTAACTCGTGCACTTCAAGACACACAGAGAATTCACTTATATGCAGGGTTAGACTCCTACAGAAAATAGTGAGTGGACTGTAAAGTACGAAGCAGGATACGCATCCCAAGGACCCTCTGATCCAGGTGACAAAGTCCTATTTTGTTAATCAGATTGACAGCTCTACTCAGGGCCGATTCACTATTTCTCTACCCAGTTGATCCCATGTAAACAGGGCCAGATGAACAAAGTCAACAAAATTAATCTATTTTAAAAATGCAAGCTATATCTGATCCAATACACCAACATGGAACAATCTGAACAATAATGATTACTATGCAACTGTTTAAACGTTAAAAAAAATCTATTATTTTACATACTGTTTGGTTTGGTAAGTATGTCACACAAGTTAACTGTAAAGTGTGAGCAGAGGTAATTCTAATACCACATCATGTTAAAAGCAGTGTGGACACAAGAGTAAAACAAATAATACTGCTATCCTTTAACAGAATACAGAACACAACATACCAAAAAAAAAAAAAACGTATACAATTGATAATTTTAACTGTGCCTTACAAAATATACAAAAGCATATGATTGTGTCACTATCGTCTTACCCAGGAGGAACAAAAATCTTCTACACTCCTCCTCTTCGCCATTATATTAACGGTCGTAACAGTTAAATATTCTAACGTTCATAAAATACACGATGGCGGTTTCACGGTTGTTGACGAAGATTAAAAAAATGGACTGTTCTATTTCTTATTGATGTGTGAGTGTGTGAGGGGGGGCGTGTTCACTTTGTCAGGACTCATACAGAAGGCAGCACGGAACATCGATGCAATTTGAAGGTATTTATGGAGGGGGATGCACTTCATATAGTATTTGATATTTTATTCATTGATTTTTGTTAAAAAAAATCATAATGAATAATTCCACTCCCCCCCCCCCCAAAAAAAGAAGTGAGTGAATGGCGTTCACCTCGTTCACCCTCACCCCGAGTCTAACCCTGCTTATATGAGATAGAAAGACAGAAATCCTCGACACAAAAAAACAGAACACATATTCTTACCTTTTTTCCATTGAAGTTCTTTAAAATCTAGGAATGAAAAACACAGAAACCATTTCATTAAGTGCAGAAGCATTCCCCCATTTCAGTTTTAAATGTAATGAAACCACAACAGAGATCAGAACTATTTAATATTCTCCCTACAGTTGGTTTTCACTGTTACTTAATTAAAATAATAACGAATTTCTGATCAATTGCATTTGAAACAAACACAGCTTGGTTAGTTTTACTAGTTTAGAACAGTTGAGATTCATCATTAAGGGTGATAGACTAGATTTCACTGCATTAGTTACATTATTAATATGCTTAGAAGACCAAAAATGGTCCCGATGCTCAATCATGTTGTCCAATGGATGATTTTGCCTTCATTTCATTAGTGATACAGCATTCCCTCATTTCAGTTTTAAATGTAGTTCAATCACAACAGAGACGTGTGTTTGTAACTCTTTAATATTCTCCAAACAAACTGCAGAGCATTTAGAATTAGAACTGCTAGGGTTTCTGATAAAGGGAGATTGAAATGGAAACTTTCTTTCTTCAAATGATTTATACACTTACCTTTTCCCAGTCTCTTATTCTCTCTTTTTGAACTCTCTAAAACAGAAAAGAGTGAAAAGTTTAGTTTATGTTCTGGCTCATGAATACAGTAGTTTAATATATCTAATAAAAAGAATATTGAGATGAATGTATTAATCTTGCCATAATTCTTCTGAAGATCCTCCTTTTCTAAAAGACACAAACAAAGACAGCTTGGTTAGTTTTGCTAGTTTAGAACAGTTGAGATTCATCATTAAGGGTGATGTGACTAGATTTCACTGCATTAGTTACATTATTAATATACTTAGAAGACCAAATATGGGAGTTGCCCAATGCATTATTTAGTTGTAATTTCATTAGCGGTACAGCATTCCATCATTTCAGTTTTAAATGTAGTTCAATCACAACAGAGACGTGTGTTTGTAACTCTTTAATATTCTCCCACCAAACTGCAGAGTATTTAGAATTAGAACTGCTAGGGTTTCTGATAAAGGGAGATTGAAATGGAAACTTTCTGTCTGCAGATTATTTATACACTTACCTTTTCCCAGTGTCTTATTCTCGCCTTGTAAATCGTCTAAAACAGAAAAGAGTGAAAAGTTTAGTTTATATTTTAGCTCATGAACTCATGTGATTCAATACAATAGTTTAATAAAAAAGAATATTGAGATGAATGTATTAAGCTTGCCATAATTCTTCTGAAGATCCTCCTTTTCTAAGAGACACAAACAAAGACAGCTTGGTTAGTTTTACTAGTTTAGAACAGTTGAGATTCATCATTAAGAGAGATATGACTAAATTTCATTGTATTAGTTACATTATTAATATACGTAGAAGACAAAAAATGGTGAAAAAGCTCAATCGCATTGTCCAATGGATGATTTTGCCTTCATTTCATTAGTGGTACAGCATTCCCTCATTTCAGTTTTAAATGTAATTCAATCACAACAGAGACGTGTGTTTGTAACTCTTTAATATTCTCCAAACAAACTGCAGAGCATTTAGAATTAGAACTGCTAGGGTTTCTGATAAAGGGAGATTGAAATGGAAACTTTCTTTCTTCAAATGATTTATACACTTACCTTTTCCCAGTCTCTTATTCTCTCTTTTTGAACTCTCTAAAACAGAAAAGAGTGAAAAGTTTAGTTTATGTTCTGGCTCATGAATACAGTAGTTTAATATATCTAATAAAAGAATATTGAGATGAATGTATTAATCTTGCCATAATCCTTCTGAAGATCCTCCTTTTCTAAAAGACACAAACAAAGACAGCTTGGTTAGTTTTGCTAGTTTAGAACAGTTGAGATTCATCATTAAGGGTGATGTGACTAGATTTCACTGCATTAGTTACATTATTAATATACTTAGAAGACCAAATATGGGAGTTGCCCAATGCATTATTTAGTTGTAATTTCATTAGCGGTACAGCATTCCATCATTTCAGTTTTAAATGTAGTTCAATCACAACAGAGACGTGTGTTTGTAACTCTTTAATATTCTCCCACCAAACTGCAGAGTATTTAGAATTAGAACTGCTAGGGTTTCTGATAAAGGAGATTGAAATGGAAACTTTCTGTCTGCAGATTATTTATACACTTACCTTTTCCCAGTGTCTTATTCTCGCCTTGTAAATCGTCTAAAACAGAAAAGAGTGAAAAGTTTAGTTTATATTTTAGCTCATGAACTCATGTGATTCAATACAATAGTTTAATAAAAAAGAATATTGAGATGAATGTATTAAGCTTGCCATAATTCTTCTGAAGATCCTCCTTTTCTAAGAGACACAAACAATGACAGCTTGGTTAGTTTTACTAGTTTAGAACAGTTGAGATTCATCATTAAGAGTGATATGACTAAATTTCATTGTATTAGTTACATTATTAATATACGTAGAAGACAAAAAATGGTGAAAAAGCTCAATCGCATTGTCCAATGGATGATTTTGCCTTCATTTCATTAGTGGTACAGCATTCCCTCATTTCAGTTTTAAATGTAGTTCAATCACAACAGAGACGTGTGTTTGTAACTCTTTAATATTCTCCAAACAAACTGCAGAGCATTTAGAATTAGAACTGCTAGGGTTTCTGATAAAGGGAGATTGAAATGGAAACTTTCTGTCAGCAGATTATTTATACACTTACCTTGTCCCAGTCTCTTATTCTCGCTTTTTAAAATATCTAAAACAGAAAAGAGTGACAAGTTTAGCTTCTGTTCTGGTTCATTAAATCATGCAATTCAATACACACAGAGAACCAGCGATGCTATTATTCATAATGAGAAAATAATACAACCAGCAATCCAATGGTTCATATTATTATACTTCTAGGTACTACTGTCTCATCAATGTGATGAACTGAGGAAAGAAAGACGAGATTATTAAAAAATAAAACTAATATTCTTACTCCGCTCCTGTTCAAGTTCTCCACAATCTAGGAATGAAACACAGAAATCATTTAATTAGCGGTACAGCATTCCCTCATTTCAGTTTTAAATGAAGATTGAAATTGAAAATTTCTTTCTGCAAATGATTTATACACTTACATTTTCCCAGTCTCTCTTTCTCACTTTTTAAACTGCCTAAAACAGAAAAGAGTGAAACGTTTAGTTTATTGTCTGGCTCATGAATACAATAGTTTAATTAATTTAATAAAAGAATATTGAGATGAATGTATTAATCTTGCCATAATCCTTCTGAAGATCCTCCTTTTCTAAAAGACACAAACAAAGACAGCTTGGTTAGTTTTGCTAGTTTAGAACAGTTGAGAATCATCATTAAGGGTGATAGACTAGATTTCATTGCATTAGTTACATTATTAATATATTTAGAAGACCAAAAATGGTCCCGATGCTGAAACACGTTGTCCAATGGATGATTGTGCCTTGATTTCATTGGCGGTACAGCATTCCCTCATTTCAGTTTTAAATGATGATTAAAATTGAAACTTTCTTTCTGCAAATGCTTTATACACTTACCTTTTCCCAGTTTATCCCTCTCACTTTTTAAAATGTCTAAAACAGAAAACATTGAAAAGTTTATTGTGTGTTCCCGTTCATTAATTCATGGGATTCAATACAACAGGTGAATTAGTTAAAAAAACAATCATAATGAGATGAATGTATTAATCTTGCCATTTTTCTTCTGAAGATCCTCCTTTTCTAAAAGACACAAACAAAGACAGCTTGGTTAGTTTTACTAGTTTAGAACAGTTGATTCATCTTTAAGGGTGATATGACTAGATTTCATTGTATTAGTTACATTATTAATATACTTAGAAGACCAAAAATTGTTCTAATGCTCAAACACGTTGTCCAATGGATGATTTTGCCTTCATTTCATTGGCGGTACAGCATTCCCTCATTTCAGTTTTCAATGTAGTTCAATCACAACAGAGACGTGTGTTTGTAACTCTTTAATAGTCTCCAAACAAACTGCAGAGCATTTAGAATTAGAACTGCTAGGGTTTCTGATAAAGGGAGATTGAAATGGAAACTTTCTTTCTGAAAAGATTATACACTTACCTTCTCTCAGTGTCTTATTATCTCTTTCTAAACTCTCTAAAACAGAAAACAATGACAAGTTTAGCTTGTGTTCTGGTGTTGTGTTATTTGTTGCTTCTCATCAGTTGTTGCTTCTTGTTGTACTGCACATGCTCTCCGCTGTTTTACTTCAACTCTTCCACTTACTGTGTCAGAAAAGCTCCCGGCTTCAATCGTTTTAATGTATTGGTATTAAGTAAGTACAAATGGATATCATTATTACTGCTGACCGTTTCCAACACGGGTAACGCTACCTTCCTAAGGTTACCGAAGTTAAATGAAAATGTGTAGCATGAACAGTGTTTGTTATAAAGATCTTTTCATCCAGTCTCGTACAATGGATTACCAAGGATCTCCTTCATTTGGGTTTTTGCACAATTAAAGATATGGTTTCTGAACATTTCCAGTTGACGCGTTTTACCTTCTGGACCCTCAATTAGTTTAGTCAGTCTACCAAATAATGATAATAATAATTTATGTCACAAGTGACAAATGTGTGTGTAATTATTGAATTATATTATTGTGACTTTAGAATGTTTTATTTAATTCTTTCCTTTTTTCTCACAATGTGTTGTTTGAATGGTTTGTTTAATTTAAGCACGTTTGGTGTATTGATTAACAATGTGTTTTTATGTTTTGTACAGACGCTGCTGTTGCCTGTTCCCATGGCGATGCCACTGGATGGACCGCCTGGATTATGTTTGGATCACAGGTGTAGGTTGGGACGGGGAGATGAAAAAAAAAGAAAAAGGACAGAACAGAAGATAGAAGAGAAGAGAATACAGAAAGACGGACACAGATGAGACGGAAATCAACAGAGAGAAAAAAGCAAAGAGACAGAAATCAGCAGATTGAAAAAAAAGAAACAGACACGAGACCACAGAAAGAGAGTAGATCGGGTGTCGCAGACAACAGCAGGACCAGGAAGTGAGGAATTTGGGAGCTGCAGGAAGCTACGGAAAAATTGGTGGACTGGGAGCGAGTAAAGAGAAGTCAGGACGTGAGGGCCAAAGACGACAAGCTGAGCGGCGCTGACGGAGAGAAGCAAAACACGAGCACTTTATCTTCTTATGTTCTTATAAATGCCAAGTCTTGAATATAACCTGTTTTAATAAAGAACAATTGAATATTACTTACTGTCTCTGCTCATTGCTGTGGGTTGTGGGCTGGTTGCTGTCCCACTTAGTTGATGACTCGAACCTGTGTACCAATGAAAGTAGAAGGTAACTATAATAGAACAGAATTCATTATTTTTCTAAACATAAGGTGGCGTAGTCTGGCTTTATTCTTTATTCAGGGGCTTACGTTCGCACTCCCCTCTCACCGTGTGGCATTTACATTTTGTTTAAAAAGTATAGCTCATCAGATTTGTAACCAATGTATGGAATGCATTGTACCTATTTAAGTGAAACTCTGTTTATTTGAGGTTGTGTAACAGTGCTAGATAGCGTTTTTAATGATAGGCAAACCATGCAAAGCTAATCTACTTTTTTATTGTATATTACAGTACATTGCAAAACTTTTGGCCAGAGCTGTATGTACTAACTTCATAGATTCACCCTTCATGGAGTCGCACACGGTCCCACAGCAGATGCGTGCTTTCCTCAACACGCCTGTTAGTTTTTAGAACGTGTCACCCTTTCTCTAAAGACATTTAAAATATATGGGTTTTGTTTCTTAAGCCCTGATGTTCAGTAAATCAAACTAGCAGCGTAATTCATATATCTTAACCGCTAATGTTAACGTTATTGATATTAATTATAATTTATAACTCCCGTTCTGTGTGTGTGTGTGTGTGTGTGTATATATATATATATATATTACTGTAAGTGGACCTCAAGCCCTCTGCCTTTTTTCTGCCCCACCGCTCACTGGATTCTTCCCATACTCTGTCCAATCTACCTGACCCTGTGATTGTTTTATAGGAATGAGAGGAACCAGCGATGCTATTATTCATAATGAGAAAATAATACAAACTGGAATCCAATGGTTCATATTATCATACTTCTAGGTACTACTGTCTCATCAATGTGAAGAACTGAGGAAATAAATATGAGATTATAAAAAAATAATAATATTCTTACTCTGATCCTGTTGAGTTTCTTCATTATCTTGGAATGAAACACAGAAATCATTTCATTAGCGGTACAGCATTCCCTCATTTCAGTTTTAAATGAAGACTGAAATTGAAACTTTCTTTCTGCAGATTATTTATACACTTACCTTTTCCCAGTGTCGGTTTCTCTCTTTTAAAAAAGCCTAAAATAGAAAACAATGAAAAGTTTAGTGTGTGTTCCAGTTCATTAATTCATGTGATTCAATACAATAGTTGAATTAGTCAATTTTTTTTTTTACTATGTAACAGAGAGAGATCTGGACTGGCCGTCTGTATGCACGATGCTGCAGGAAGAGGGCGGCAGTCCCGTGGGATCTGCCTGTCAGTCATGGCGGTGACACAGAGAGGTGGGGAAGAGGGTGTCTGGGCTTTCCCCCTCTCTGAGTGGCTGGGAGGCGGGTTTTAGTGGGATTGTTGATCCTATAAATTAATACTCTGCTGTTTCCTCCGATCTGCCCCTTTAGACCTGAACAACGAGCAAGCGGTCTCGCTGCTCGGCAAGACCACGGACGGACAGGAGAAAAGACCCTAAAGAAACTCAAAGAGAAGAAACTAAAGAAATAGAGAGAAAGTGGGGAATCCTTGGGCAGACCCCGATATTGTTTTACAGTAAGCTGAGGAAACAGCCTAGTGTAGGACGGAGGCCCGGGTCGTACGGGTAGTGGCGACTGGGGAAAAACACGCTGCGAAGTGCAGCACATTTATTTTGTAGTTTTCCTTACTGTGTTTTATTTTCCCTTTTTCTTTTTGCCTTTTGATTTTTTCATTATTTTTGAGCACCTGCGAGTGCACCTGAACTGTACTGAGTACCCTGCCGTGGTATTCCCATAGGTTCTGGATACAATAGTTGGTAGCCAGACCACGGACAACAGCGCCCTCTGCGGGCTAAAAGAAATCAGTACAAATCATAAGATTAAACTAAATAAAACTGAGCACCTGTGCGGTGTTTCAATTACAACTTCTGTCTCCTGTGTCAGTGAATACCCACACCCTTCCACATACTAGTTTAGACCAGTTGAGATTCATCATTAAGGGTGATATGACTAGATTTCACTGCGTTAGTTACATCATTAATATACTTAGAAGACCAAAAATGGTCCCAATGCTCAAACGCGTTGTCCAATGGATGATTTTGCCTTCATTTCATTAGCGGTACAGCATTCAATCATTTCAGTTTTAAATGCAGTTCAATCACAACAGAGACGTGTGTTTGTAACTCTTTAATATTCTCCAAACAAACTGCAGAGCATTTAGAATCAGAACTGCTAGGGTTTCTGATAAAGGGAGATTGAAATGGAAACTTTCTTTCTGCAGATTATTTAAACACTTACCTGTTCTCTGTCTCTTATTCTTGCCTTGTAAATTGTCTAAAACAGAAAACAATGAAAAGTTTAGTTTGTATTTTAGCTCATGAACTTATGTGATTCAATACAATAGTTTTAATGAAAAGAATATTGAGATGAATTTATTAAACTTGCCATCTACCAAATAATTGTCACATTTTTCCCCCCTACTGTATAAAGAAGGGTAGCAGTTTGACACCACAATACTACCCGTCGATTTATTACCATCTTTACACCCGAAGCCCCCCTCTCCCCCCCATTGTAACAAAAAAAAAAACAGGGGTAGCCATTTCTGATGGGGAGACAAACTTTTGCATCTATAACTGTCAGATTTTGCTACCGGTAGCACATTCTGACGGGGAGGCATATTGTGACAGTACACCGGTTCATTAACTCATGCAATTCAATACACAGAGAACCAGCGATGCTATTATTCATAATAATAGTTTTAGGTCGGCCAGGGTGTCCTCGGCTCACCGCGAACCAGCGACCCCTGTAGACTGGCCGGGCGGCTGCGGGCTTGCCTGTAAGCTGCCCAGAGCTGCGTTGTCCTCTTGTGCCAAATCATATCAAATCTTGACCACTGTTTCGTTTTGTTTCCGCTATTTCCTTTCTGTTCTATGATTCCTGGCTCAATCCAGGTGACAATCGCATAATCAGCTCGTGGTCTGAGCGCTGCCCAGAGAGACGCTGGAAGTCGTGGGGCGTTACTTCTATCAACCAGCTAAGTGTTGTTGTCTTGTTGTGGTGCATTATGCTTAAACTACATTAGAGTCACGCACCTTTCATTGAGCTATTGTTATATTGTATCATAACGATAGGTTGCGGATGCAACCCCGGTTCCCTGAAAGAGAAAATAACCATCAAGGTATGGGATATTGCCGTCAGGCAGTAGCGATTGGCTGAGCTTTATAGCAAAGCTGCCCGATGAGCCTCGCGCCAAGCTGCCGCGGTAAGCCCGCCCCTGGGGCTTACTACACGCAGCGCGCAGAGACTCTCTTCCTCTTTTTTTGCTCTTCAGGCCGTGAAGGCTTCCAGAGCGACCTGGCGACTTGATGGTTATTTTCTTTCAGGGAACCGGGGTTGCATCCGCAACCTATCGTTCCCTTTCAAGTCGAAAATAACCATCAAGGTATGGGAACAGTGTACCCAAGCCGTCGCGAGGGAGGATTTTCGGCAGTAGGACAGACTTCATCATAAACGCAACTGCGAGGGCAGTACATCTACACATATGCGGAGCTGCGCCTCAGCCGCCTATGCTCGCAATGACACCTGTCCCAAGGTGGAATAGTCACACCATATTGTCAACCACTCTACACGTCCGCAACCTGAGGCGTCATAGAGTGTAACACAGATGCTCCAAATGACGGACAGAGGATTCCAGTACATTTAACCGGTAGAACCTCGTAAATGTATGCGGTGTAACCCAACTGGCTGCAGCGCAAATGTCAGACATCGGCACCCCTCTAAAGAGGGCCCAGGATGTTGCCATACCCCTAGTGGAATGCCTTCAACTGCCCTGGTGGCGGAAGGCCCATAGAATCATATGCTAACTGAATAGCATCCACTATCCAATGAGAAAGGCGTTTGTTAGACAACGGCTGACCCAAAGTCTTAGAACCATGGCATATGAACAGCTGTTCTGTTTGCCTCACAGTCCTTGTGCGGGTCAATATAACACCTCAATGCCGCACAGGGCAGAGCATAACCGCTCTTCCTCTGGGGGAAAAAAGGAGGAGGATGGGCGCCATCAACTCGACTGGTTGGTTCATGAAAGCGGGATATGACCTTGGGTAAAAAGGCTGGATTTGGACGCATGGAGACCTTAGAACCGTCTCCTGCGAAACAAGTACATGATGAATGCACCGAAGTGCATGTAACTCGCATACGCATTTTGCTGATACAACCGATAGCAAAACGCAGTCTTTATAGACACAAACTTTATATCCACACTGTGGAGAGGTTCGAACGGTGCCTTGGTAAAGGCTTCTAGCACCACATCAAGGCTCCATGACGGTAAACTGGTACTCCTTGGAGGCCATAGCGTCTTGCGCCCTTTAGGAACTGAGATGCCAGAAAATGGCAACCAGGTGATAACCCGTCAATGCATTACATGGCAAGCGAAATAGCGGCTAAATACACTTTAAGTGTAGAGGAGATTTCCCCTCATCTAGCAGCTTCTGCAGAAACTGTAATATCACTGCCATAGGGCAGGAGAGCGGGTCATGGCCCTCAGCCAGACACCAACTCTGAAACAATTGCCACTTATCACGCATACTGCGACCAGTAGGGCGCTCGCACTCTGAATGGTCGATATAACCGCCGTCAAAGCCCTAAGGCTGACAGGCGCCCCTGTTCAGGGCCAAGCCCATAACTGCATGAGTTTGGGGTTTGGGTGCCATAGCCCCTCCTTGGGCTTGGGACAACAGGTCGCTTCGCAGAGGGAGCTCCCTCGGGCGACCGTGCAACAACTGCACCAGACTCGGGAACCATATCCTCCGAGGCCACCGAGGAGCGATCAGGATCACTGTCGCTTGCTCTACCCTGACCTTCTCCAAAAGGCGGGAGCATGGAATCGGTGGAAATGCATACAGGAGCCCTGTGGGCCATTCGTGAGCCAGTGCATCGACTCCTAGGGGCTGTCGAGGTCCTTCACCGAGAACCATAGGGGCAGTCACGTGGTCTCTCATGGGTTTAAGAGATCAACTTGCTGTGCCGAACCATTCCCATATGCGCCTACCACCCGAGGGTGAAGATGCCATTCGCCTGCAAGAGGACCTCCTCTGGACAGATCCGCTGCGTAATTGACTCTGCCCGGTAGGTGAACCGCACGCAGAGAGGCTAAAAGCGGTTGTGCCCAAAGCAACAGCCGTGCTACCATCCGGTGAAGACCGGGGACATAAACCGCCCTGGCGGTTGATATACGCCACTACCGTGGTGTTGTCTGACCGCACTAACACGTGCTTGCCTAGAAGCACTGGCAAGAAGTGCTGAAGGCCCACCGCTCTGAGTTCCAGAGCATTGATGTGGGCTGACCTCCAGGGTCCTGACCCACCCACGTGTCCCTGTCCCGTTCCAGACTGCTCCCCAACCCTGGTTGGGCGTCGGTTGTGATGACTTCCCTTCGGAAGATGGGACCCAGTTGCACGCCCTGGCGGATGTTGAAGGAACTTTCCACCAGCGCAGTGCTTCCCAGCAGGTTCGGGATACTCTCAACCTGCGGTGTTTGTCTCCGCGGATGCAACGCGAAGGCATTGAACCAGGCCTGCAAAGGTCTCTGGTGTAGTAAGCCCAAAGGAAGGGCTTGAGGCGGCAGCCATCAACCCCAGCATGCGCTGATACAGCTCCATGCTGACTGTTTCTCTTAACCTGAATAGGGAGAGACACCGTTCCAGCGAGGCAACTCTTTGTGGCAACAGGGTCGCTGACATGGACACTGAGTCCAGATGCAGACCCAAGAATTCGTCTGTTGGCTCGGCACGAGGCGGCTCTTTTCTGAATTGACCTTCAGACCTAGCCGCCGAAGATGGTCTGTAACCATCACTGTGTGCTGTGCCAACTGCTCCTTCGACGCGCGCAGACCCAGCCAGTCGTCCAGATAGTTCAGCAGTCGGACGCTTTGAGCCCGCAAGGGAGCTAAAATGGCATCCATACATTTGGAAAAGGTTCGAGGAGCTAGTGACAGGCCGAATGGAAGGACACAAAACTCGTATACCCTGCTCTGGAATGCGAAACGCAGATACTTCCTGTGACCCAGGCAGATGGGAGCGTGAAAGCACGCATCTGTCAGGTCCACGGTGGTGAACCAGTCGCCGTGTCGGACTGACTGGATGATGTGCCTGTGCGTAAGCATCCTGAACGATAACCGCCGTAGGTATTTGTTCAGTACTCGCAGATCTAAAAATAGGCGGAACCCGCCGTCCTTTTGGGCACTAGGAAGTATTTGGAATAGAACCCTAGTCGATCAGAGCAGGGTCTACTTGTTGAATGGCACGCTTCTTGAGCAATGCCTGTATTTCCACATTTAGAGCTGAGGACTGAACCGAGTCCTTCACTGCAGTTACCACCACTCCCCTGAAGGGGGTTTAACCGGAACTGAAGGTGTACCGGTGAGTATAGTTTTGCGCACCCAGATATCATTGGTGCATTGTTGCCAGGACTGGAGCTGTGGAACAGTGTAAGGGTGGGCTAATAGCTGCCTGGATGCCTCAGGGCTGCTTTGGCTGTGCTCGCTCACGAGGGGGCCTGGCCAGAGCCACGAGGGCGTGACCTGCCACCTCCTCTGGGCGCCATTCTCGCGCCCGTGGTCTTGCAAAACCCAGGCTGGCGGCTGGCTGACGGACCTATGGGGAGGTCCCACTACCCGTGGTTGCGCCTGCTGCTGTGGCGGTGTCCCACGCCATGGCTGTTCCTGAGGCCGCTTTGGCTGGAACTGTTTTGTGGCCACATCTTAGCCATTTGCAGCGATGCCTCCCGCGCCTTGACGGAGTGTTGCAACATCTCCTCCACCGCCAGACCAAATGTGTGTCCGGATGTAATCGGAGCATCTAGCAAAGGGCCTTGTCAGGCTCCTGCACTCGCCTGCGAGCCAGAGCTGTCTTCTGGCCACCACCATAGACGACGCGATGCTCCTGCCCTGAGCCAGCGCGTTGAGCTGGGCTAGCTTCACCAGCAGCTGACTGAGTGTGCCTAGCTCGCTTCTGAGGGCCGCAGAAGGGCACTCAGGTAGGTCGAAGGAGTGCCGCCTGGTAAACCGTCAGTAGACTGGCTATATTAGACAGTCTAACTGCCTCCGTGGCCGCAGAGTACCCTTTTTTGAGGTGTATCGGAAGCCGGAAGCATCCTGGACTGATGGGACTGGGCTGAAGGCGACTCAAACAGAGATCGCCGGGGAAGCTCTGTCCCAGGCCAATCGATGCCCAAGTGGCGGGTTGCTCTCTCCACCACAGACCACACAGGGTCGCCAGTATCCATCACCTCGGACTCAGCGACCTGATCCGAAGTGCTGGGAGGCTACCTCAGCCCCTATACTGTACCCTTCCAGGATATCAGATGCATCCCTGGAAATGGCATCGATATCCCAGTCCTGAGGTTGCAGTGGAAGGAAACGGCCACTGGAGGTTGTAGAGGAGCCACTGGCTGGTTGGCGACGGGCCCAGTGAGTTGTTCTGGAGCCGAGCATTAGCTAGGACATGAGAAGAGACTGCTGTCCCATCATCATCTCCATGAACTGAGACATCTTGGTGGTGAGCTCTACCACCCCCGACCTGTCTCTGCACGCCTGTCGCGATGGGGGAACGAACGCCCTCACGCCGGGCGATCTGGAGGGCGCGACCTAGACTCCCGAGGGCATACGCTAGAAGGGGAGGGCCTGCGAGCCCTAGCACGCCTGGTGGGGACCTCTGACCAGCTGTAATCTGGGAGGCCGGGCTCGTGGAGAGCTGCAGTCGCCCTGGCGGCGTCGCCAGTGGGCGACGGGCTGAGATGGTGGGAAGATCCCATGAGGGAGAGTGCCCACCCACTGATTTCTTAGCCCCTTTGCGAAGGGTGCGTGTCTGAAAACCAGTGCAACGGTGGCAAAAAGCCCTATCTGCCAGCCCGGATGCGGCGTGTTCTGGCCCAAAGACATGCCACGCACTCATCAGGCGGGTCACTGGCAGGCAGCCGCTGGCAAGGCGGCAACCATGGAAGCCCGACATTTCCATCGAAAGCTACGGAAGGTGGTCGCGTCGAGCACCCGGCCGCCCAGCGCCGGGCGCCGAGCCGAGCGTGGTAGCGTCGAAGCGCCGAGCGGGCGGCGAAGGTGTCGAGCGGCGCGCGAAAGTGTCGAGCGGCCGGTCCCCGAAGGCCGAGGCGCGGCAGCCGAGCACCGAGTCCCTGAAGCGCTGCACCAAACGCCGGGCGCTGACACCAAGCGCTTAGTGTACTAAAAAGAGTGGCTGTAGGGCAAACCGCATAGCCACCACACGATGGGGAACACACAGCAGTGGAAGATTATAGAGGGCTGCAGCGCGGACTCCACATACACACGCCGGTCTAGCCAGGCAAGACCGAGGCTGCATACACGCAGCGTGGCCAAAGGCCGCTACAAGCCCAAGGCCAACGGCGCTGGCGTCAAATAAAAAATATATATATATAATAAATATATAATATATACAAAACCCAAAAACACACAATTAATATTAGAATAATATACTAATAAAGAAAAAGACAAAGACCACGAGGTTAAACAAAACGCGATGCGAAGCAAAGCGTGAAAGGATATATAAAGTAATATATAAAATATATATACACAATTATATAACCAATTTAACCAATAATAAATGCAACTGAAATAAACTCGGAGAAGGGGAAAAACCAGCTTCTCAAGCCTAAGCACAATGAGTACAGACAGTTACAGGCTCTAGTACCTACCGCTACCGATGCTGAAGACAAAAGAGGAAGAGAGTCTCTGCGCGCTGCGTGTAGTAAGCTCCCAGGGGGGCGGGCTTACACGGCAGCTTGCGCGGAGGCCTATCGGCAGCTTTGCTATAAAGCTCAGCCAATCCCTACTGCCTGACGGCAATATCCCATACCTTGATGGTTATTTTCGACTTGAAAGGGAACTGTTGATATTAGCGGAGTCTTTTCCCTGTTCCCTGCCTTACATTACAGCCAGAACTAAACTGATGCTGGACTGTATTTTGCTGCTAGAAATATGTTATTAGACTGTACTTGGCTGCTAAACTATATCATGCTGCTAGATTAAATTTGTTGCTAAACTACATAATGCTGCTAGATTATATTTGTTGTTAGGTTATATTTGCTACTAGATTATACTGTGCTGCTATATATATATCGCTGCTATAGATATGTGTTGTGATTAATTTTAATTTTACCAATAGTGATATTTGGTTTTTTTATTATACTATTTTAATTCATTGTGTAAACCAGGAGATAAATTGAATGAGTCTTGAAGTGCACTGATCCTTTCCTTATTTCTTATCAGGAAACCTGTACCGTGTGCAATACCCTACTCTAGATCGAGAGTGGAGGTCCTGCCTAGTAACAGATTGAAACGTCTCTCTCCACTCACTCGACTCTGGGGGAGTCTCAGGGTTATTAGTCTGTGGTGGAGTGGAGCCCCCTGTTGGGAAAGGGATAATTGAGCAGTTTGAAATTTGGGTGTCAGGAGATTGGAACCACATCCCCTACCGACAATCCAGCCAGGGCAAGTGCGATATTAAACATAATGATCTTACCTGCTTCAACCTTCCCTTTCCCCTTTTTTAAAGTCTCTAAAAGATAAAAAATGAAAATTTAAGTTTGCATTTCAGCTCATTAACTCATGTGATTCAATACAATAGTTTAATAAAAAGAATATTGAGATGAATGTATTAATCTTGCCATTTTCCTTCTGAAGAGCCTTCTTTTCTAAAAGACACAAACAAAGACAGCTTGGTTAGTTTTACTAGTTTGGAACTTTCTTTCTGCAGATTATTTATACACTTGCCTTTTCCCAGTCTCTCTTTCTCGCTGTCTAAAACAGGCTTCAATCGTTTTAATGTATTGGTATTAAGTAAGTACAAATGGATATCATTATTACTGCTGACCGTTTCCAACACGGGTAACGCTACCTTCCTAAGATTACCGAACTTAAATGAAAATGTGTAGCATGAACAGTGTTTGTTATAAAGATCTTTTCATCCAGTCTCGTACAATGGATTACCCAGGATCTCTTTCATTTGGGTTTTTGCACAATTAAAGATATGGTTTCTGAACATTTCCAGTTGACGTGTTTACCTTCTGGACCCTCAATTATTTTAGTCAGTCTACCAAATAATGATCACATTCCTCCCCCCCTTCCCCCCCCCCCCCCACCGCAGTGTATAAAGAGGGGTAGCGGTCTGACACCACAATATAACCCAACGATTTAATATCATCTTTACACCCCCTCCCCCCAATTGTAACAAAAAAAAAACAGGGGTAGCCATTTCTGATTGAGAGACAAACTGTTGCATCTATAGCTGTCAGATTTTGCTACCAGTAGCACATTCTGACGGGGAGGCATATTGTGACAGTACACTGGTTCATTGACTCATGCAATTCAATACACAGAGAACCAGCGATGCTATTATTCATAATGAGAAAATAATACAATAGTTTTAGGTCAGCCAGGGTGTCCTCGGCTCACTGCGCACCAGCGACCCCTGTAGACTGGCCGGGCTTGCCTGTAAGCTGCCCAGAGCTGCGTTGTCCTCTTGTGACCAAATCATATCAAGTCTTGACCACTGTTTCCTTTTTGTTTCCTCGATTTCCTTTGTGTTCTATGATTCTTTGGCACAATCCGGGTGACGATCGCATGATCAGATCGTGGTTGTCTAATCTGCACTGTCACGCCACACACAGCTACAGGCTAGATAAAGAGACACGAGTCTTTTTTGCTCTCTCTGGTAATTCGTGTTCTGGTGTTTTTTTTATGTATTTATGTCACAAGTGACAAATGTGTGTGTAATTATTGAATTATATTATTGTGACTTTAGAATGTTTTATTGAATTCTTTCCTTTTTTCTCACAATGTGTTGTTTGAATGGTTTGTTTAATTTAAGCACGTTTGGTGTATTGATTAACCATGTGTTTTTATGTTTTGTACAGACGCTGCTGTTGCCTGTTCCCATGGCGATGCCACTGGATGGACCGCCTGGATTATGTTTGGATCACAGGTGTAGGTTGGGGCGGGGAGACGAAAAAAAAAGAAAAAGGACAGAACAGAAGATAGAAGAGAAGAGAATACAGAAAGACGGACACAGATGAGACGGAAATCAACAGAGAGAAAGAAAGCAAAGAGACAGAAATCAGCAGATTGAAAAAAAAGAAAACAGACACGAGACCACAGAAAGAGAGCAGATCGGGGTGTCGCAGACAGCAGCACGGGACCAGGAAGTCTGGAATTTGGGGAGCTGCAGGAAGCTACACGGAAAAATTGGTGGACTGAGAACGAGAGTAAAGAGAAGTGAGGACGTGAGGAGCAGAAGACGACCAGCTGAGCGGCGCTGACCAGAGAGAAGCAAAGAGCACGAGCACTTTATGAGAGAGAGAGAGAGAGCTGCCCAGAGAGACGCTGGAAGTCGTGGGGCGTTACTTCTATCAACCAGCTAAGTGTTGTTGTCTTGTTGTGGTGCATTATGCTTAAACTACATTAGAGTCCCGCACCTTTCATTGAGCTACTGTTATATTGTATTATAACTGTTGATATCAGCGGAGTCTTTTCCCTGTTCCCTGCCTTACATTACAGCCAGAACTAAACTGATGCTGGACTGTATTTTGCTGCTAGAAATATGTTATTAGACTGTATTTGGCTGCTAAACTATAAAATGCTGCTAGATTATATTTGTTGTTAGGTTATATTTGATACTAGATTATACTGTGCTGCTATATATATATATATATATATATATATATATATATATATATATATATATATATATATATATATATAGCTATAGATATGTGTTGTGATTAATTTTAATTAGTAATTTTACCAATTTTAGTTTTTTTATTTTTATTATTATTATACTATTTTAATTCATTGTGTAAACCAGGAGATAAATTGAATGAGTCTTGAAGTGCACTGATCCTTTCCTTATTTCTTATCAGGAAACCTGTACCGTGTGCAATACCCTACTCTAGATCGAGAGTGGAGGTCCTGCCTAGTAACAGATTGAAACGTCTCTCTCCACTCACTCGACTCTGGGGGAGTCTCAGGGTTATTAGTCTGTGGTGGAGTGGAGCCCCCCTGTTAGGAAAGGGATAATTGAGCAGTTTGAAATTTGGGTGGCAGGAGATTGGAACCACATCCCCTACCGACAATCCAGCCAGGGCAAGTGCAGTATTAAACATAATGATCTTACCTGCTTTAACCTTCCCATTCTCCTTTTTTAAAGTCTCTAAAAGATAGAAAATGAAAAGTTAAGTTTGCATTTCAGCTCATGAACTCATGTGATTCAATACAATAGTTTAATAAAAAGAATATTGAGATGAATGTATTAAGCTTGCCATTTTCCTTCTGAAGATCCTCCTTTTCTAAAAGACACAAACAAAGACAGCTATGTTAGTTTTACTAGTTTAGAACAGTTGAGATTCATCATTAAGGTGATATGACTAGATTTCATTGTATTAGTTACATTATTAATATACTTAGAAGACCAAAAATTGTCCCAAAGCTCAATCGCATTGTCCAATGGATGATTTTGCCTTCATTTCATTAGCGGTACAGCATTCCCTCACTTCAGTTTTAAATGTAGTTCAATCACAACAGAGACGTGTGTTTGTAACTCTTTAATATTCTCCAAACAAACTGCAGAGCATTTAGAATTAGAACTGCTGGGGTTTCTGATAAAGGGAGATTGAAATGGAAACTTTCTGTCTGCAGATTATTTATACACTTACCTTTTCCCAGTCTCTTATTCTTGCCTTGTAAATCGTCTAAAACAGAAAAGAGTGAAAAGTTTAGTTTATATTTCAGCTCATGAACTCATGTGATTCAATACAATAGTTTAATAAAAAGAATATTGAGATGAATGTATTAATCTTGCCTTTTTCCTTCTGAATAGCCTTCATTTCTAAAAGACACAAACAAAGACAGCTTGGTTAGTTTTACTAGTTTGGAACAGTTGAGATTCATTATTAAGGGTGATATTACTAGATTTCATTGCATTAGTTGCATTATTAATGTAGTTATCAGACCAAATATGGGCGTTGCCCAATGCATTATTTTGTTGTAATATCATTAGCGATACAGCATTCCATGATTTTTTTAAACTTTCTTTCTGCAGATTATTTATACACTCGCCTTTTCCCAGTCTCTCATTCTCGCTGTCTAAAACAGGCTTCAATCTTTTTAATGTATTGGTATTAAGTAAGTACAAATGGATATCATTATTACTGCTGACCGTTTCCAACACGGGTAACGCTACCTTCCTAAGATTACCGAAGTTAAATGAAAATGTGTAGCATGAACAGTGTTTGTTATAAAGATCTTTTCATCCAGTCTCTTACAATGGATTACCCAGGATCTCCTTCGTTTGGGTTTTTGCACAATTAAAGATATGGTTTCTGAACATTTCCAGTTGATGCGTTTTACCTTCTGGACTCTCAATTAGTTTAGTCAGTCTACCAAATAATGATCACATCCCCCCCCCCCCCCTCCCCTCCCCCACCGCACTGTATAAAGAGGGGTAGCGGTCTGACACCACAATATAACCCCGATGATTTAATATCATCTTTACACCCCCTTCCCCCAATTGTAACAAAAAAAAACAGGGGTAGCCATTTCTGATTGGGAGACAAACTGTTGCATCTATAGCTGTCAGATTTTGCTACCAGTAGCACATTCTGACGGGGAGGCATATTGTGACAGTACACTGGTTCATTGACTCATGCAATTCAATACACAGAGAACCAGCGATGCTATTATTCATAATGAGAAAATAATACAATAGTTTTAGGTCGGACAGGGTGTCCTCGCTCATTGCGCACTAGCGACCCCTGTAGACTGGCCGGGCTTGCCTGTAAGCTGCCCAGAGCTGCATTGTCCTCTTGTGACCAAATCATATCAAGTCTTGACCACTGTTTCCTTTTTGTTTCCTCGATTTCATTTGTGTTCTATGATTCTTTGGCACAATCCAGGTGACGATCGCATGATCAGCTCGTGGTTGTCTAATCTGCACTGTCACGCCACACACAGCTACAGGCTAGATAAAGAGACACGAGTCTTTTATTCTCTCTCTGGTAATTCGTGTTCTGGTGTTTTTTTTATGTATTTATGTCACGAGTGACAAATGTGAGTGTAATTATTGAATTATATTATTGTGACTTTAGAATGTTTTATTTAATTCTTTCCTTTTTTCTCACAATGTGTTGTTTGAATGGTTTGTTTAATTTAAGCACGTTTGGTGTATTGATTAACAATGTGTTTTTATGTTTTGTACACACGCTGCTGTTGCCTGTTCCCATGGCGATGCCACTGGATGGACCGCCTGGATTATGTTTGGATCACAGGTGTAGGTTGGGGAGGCGAAAAAAAAAAAAAGGACAGAACAGAAGATAGAAGAGAAGAGAATACAGAAAGACGGACACAGATGAGACAGAAATCAACAGAGAGAAAGAAAGCAAAGAGACAGAAATCAGCAGATTGAAAAAAAAGAAAACAGACACGAGACCACAGAAAGAGAGCAGATCGGGGTGTTGCAGACAGCAGCACGGGACCAGGAAGTGAGGAATTTGGGGAGCTGCAGGAAGCTACACGGAAAAATTGGTGGACTGGGAACGAGAGTAAAGAGAGTCAGGACGTGAGGAGCCGAAGACGACCAGCTGAGCAGCGCTGACCAGAGAGAAGCAAAGAGCACGAGCACTTTATGAAAGAGAGAGAGAGCTGCCCAGAGAGACGCTGGAAGTTGGGGGGCGTTACTTCTATCAACCAGCTAAGTGTTGTTGTCTTGTTGTGGTGCATTATGCTTAAACTACATTAGAGTCACGCACCTTTCATTGAGCTACTGTTATATTGTATTAAAACTGTTGATATCAGCGGGGTCTTTTCCCTGTTCCCTGCCTTACATTACAGCCAGAACTAAACTGATGCTGGACTGTATTTTGCTGCTAGAAATATGTTATTAGACTGTATTTGGCTGCTAAACTATAAAATGCTGCTAGATTATATTTGTTGCTAAACTATATAATGCTGCTAGGTTATATTTGTTGTTAGGTTATATTTGCTACTAGATTATACTGTGCTGCTATATATATATATATATATATATATATATATATATATATATATATATATATCGCTGCTATAGCTATGTGTTGTGATTAATTTTAATTAGTAATTTTACCAATTTTAGTTTTTTTTTTAATTTTATTATTATTATACTATTTGAATTCATTGTGTAAACCAGGAGATAAATTGCATGAGTCTTGAAGTGCACTGATCCTTTCCTTATTTCTTATCAGGAAACCTGTACCGTGTGCAATACCCTACTCTAGATCGAGAGTGGAGGTCCTGCCTAGTAACAGATTGAAACGTCTCTCTCCACTCACTCGACCCTGGGGGAGTCTCAGGGTTATTAGTCTGTGGTGGAGTGGAGCCCCCTGTTGGGAAAGGGATAATTGAGCAGTTTGAAATTTGGGTGTCAGGAGATTGGAACCACATCCCCTACCGACAATCCAGCCAGGGCAAGTGCAGTATTAAACAAGGACTGGTTATGTACATTAAACTGCTGTTTCTTTTATTTTACCCTTCACGCTAGCAACGAGGTATGCTACATTATCATAAATGCCAAGTCTTGAATATAACCTGTTTTTAATAAAGAACAATTGAATATTACTTACCGTCTCTGCTCATTGCTGTGGGTTGTGGGTTGGTTGCTGTCCGACTTCGTTGATGACTCGAACCTGTGTACCAATGAAAGTAGAAGGTAATTATAATAGAACAGAATTCCTTATTTTTTCTAAACATAAGGTGGCGTAGTCTGGCTATATTCTTTATTCCAGGGGCTTACGTTACGCACTCCCCTCTCACTGGTGTGGCATTTACATTTTGTTTAAAGAAGTATAGCTCATCAGATTTGTAACCAATATGTATGGAATGCATTGTACCTATTTAAGTGAAACTCTGTTTATTTGAGGTTGTGTAACAGTGCTAGAGAGCCGTTTTTAATGATAGGCAAAGCAAACATTGCATCTCGATTGAAAATGCAGAAGCACAGAACTTTGGACAGTTGTTTTTTTTCCATCCAAAGGTCATTTAGCTAGAACTATTTCAACACTGCAGACCTGTATACAGGGCTAGGGAAAATAACACGGCACTAAACTGATCTAATACACCAACGTGTGTCTACGGCGGTCTGATGTTTCCCAGTATGGATGCTGTTTAGTGTCACTCCTTCGTGCTGAAAGTCTTACTGAAGTTGTGCCTGAAGCTGGTGGCAGTATCAGTGGACATTTACTGCAGTTGATAAATGTTCTGAAAAGTAATCATTAGAATCGATGGGATGTATAATACTTCTACCCGAAGCTTATTAGCATGTTGATTATTCTGTAGCGCCGACACCCCGTTGTTTTAAATTGAAGCTTCATCACTCAACACTCCGGCATCACGTCGCTTCATTTTCAATATAAACTCCAAACATATCAATCAATCTTTATTTTATATATATATAAACACATCACTTTGTTGTAACTGAAAAGTTGAAGAAAATATTGTGTGGCATAACTGAGCATGTGTTGATTAAAGTTATTTATTCAAAAATGATTTTTTCTTTCGTGTTGTTTTTAGCTAGGCGAACAAAGACAGGAATTTCTGTGCAAAAACTTTCACAGACTCGCTATAGAGACGCGCATCGTAAGGGGGCTGGAAAATTAGCTTGAAAAACCCAAGTCACTGCCAGTAATTGCATTCCTATATTTGTGTGGACTTCTCTTTGAACTCGACAAAACTCCACACAGGGTGAAAGTCGACAACAAACTAAATTGCTAGTGTGTGTATATATATAATAATTAATTAACGGGGTCACTTCAGTGGGTCTGTCAAGTTAAATACTTAAATACTAAAGTCTTCTGGTTATATGAAAAACAAGTTCCTCCTATAAATACTCAGTACCCTTTCTGTGCAGGTCGGTAACATGTGAGAGTTCCTGTTTGTTCAGCCCTGGTGTAAAATGGCAGCGCTAGTTTGAGGTTTTCCTGTAATATTAGTAATATAGAAAATCCACAAACTGCCGCTCGATTTTTCTTCCACTCGTAAAAAGAACCACTAGAAACAGCAGAAGACTCGCCATTGTATTATGGGGTTGGTTTTTACACGGATATTAATAGTACTGTTTTATAATAGTCAGGCAAACGCAATTCAGCTCTCTCTCTCTCTCTCTCTCTCTCTCTCTCTCTCTCTCTCTCTCTCTCTCTCTGTGTACCTTTTTCGTTCTTCTCGTTGCCTCAGTCGTCCAGTGGAAGGTTTTGTTCTTTTCGGGAGTGTCTCAAAATGTCGGTTTTCTTGTTTTTAGCTAGGCAAACAAGAGAGGCATTTCTGTGCGAAAACACTTTCACTTTTACTCTATCAGTGCCATCATAACAGTATAGTTGAGAGGAGGGAGGAGCGAGCGGAGAGTGTCACTATAATGAACGAGAAATGAAATGCTGATATTTGGATAAGAGCTATCGATCCATATGTTTAGGACTCATAAATCCTCCGAGAATACAATATACAGCTCCGGCCAAGCGTAGAGTATTGGTTAGGGCTCTGGACTCTTGACCGGAGGGTCGTGGGTTCAATCCCAGGTGGGGGACACTGCTGCTGTACCCTTGAGCAAGGTACTTTGCCTAGATTGCTCCAGTTAAAAACCCAACTGTATAAATGGGTAATTGTATGTAAAAATAATGTATTAAATAATGTAATTGTATGTACAAATAATGTGCTATCTTGTAACAATTTTAAGTCGCCCTGGATAAGGGCGACTGCTAAGAAATAATTAATAATCATTTTCTCAAATGTTGTCCCCACATTGATATTAATACATAGACTTTATGAAGCACAATTAGTTCATTCTATATAGAGGGGGATGCAACGCGTTTGGCCGGAGCTGTATATTGTATTCTCGGAGGATTTATGAAACCTAAACATATGGATCGATAGCTCTTATTATTCATCCAAATATTAGCATATATCTTCTCGTTCATTATAGTGACACTCTCCGCTCGCTCCTCCCTCCCTCTCAACTCATGTAACGCATCGTCTATAATCACCCGATACGCAGGTGAAAAACGCTCAGTGCCTACTGGCGCTGGTGTGTAACACCTGTAACATGTTAAACCAGCGCTCAGTGAATAACACCTGTAACATGTTAAACCAGCGCTCAGTGTATAACACCTGTAACATGTTAAACCAGCGCTCAGTGTATAACACCTGTAACATGTTAAACCAGCACTCAGTGTATAACACCTGTAACATGTTAAACCAGCGCTCAGTGTATAACACCTGTAACATGTTAAACCAGCGCTCAGTGAATAACACCTGTAACATGTTAAACCAGCGCTCAGTGAATAACACCTGTAACATGTTAAACCAGCGCTCAGTGTATAACACCTGTAACATGTTAAACCAGCGCTCAGTGCCGCACCGCCGCGGATCAGCAGCCAACTGCAAGCTAGCAAGCCAATATAGAAAGTGTCACATGACAAGTGTTCGTGTGGTGTTTTTAGCTTGCTGAAATCGTCTTCTTTAGAAACTTTATTTTTATTTTTGATGGCGCACATTGTAAGTGATATTCTGGAAGACGAGACTCCCTTTTCAAAGCGCGTAGAAGCAAGCAATCAGCAGCGGCAGTGCTCCCCGGCAACTTTTGTAGAATTTCTCTTTTTATATTTATTTTCTGTTAACATTAGTTTATGGATAATCGTGTTTGCTTTTAAACCAATTAAATTGTTACAAAAAAAAGACTATTCTATAGTCCATTCATTTTAATTCTGTACATGGTCTTGTTGTACTAGTGCTCAAATACACACTCCCTTTTTTCTTTATATATAGTTACCCGAAACCTCGCTTAATATAATTTTAGGAAATTACATGTCAGCACTGTACTTGCATCCAGAGCGCGTGTGCATTGCCTGGGGTGTATCATTATACACAGAGTATAGGACAGATAGATAACGGGATGTGAGGTTCTGATTCATAGTGGTTGTTTTATAATGAAGTGTTTGCATCCTCCCCACTGCTCTGCTCAAAGTCCCCTCGTCTACCAGCAGGGGAAGGGAGCGGTGAAAGAGAACACGAAAGCGAAAGTATTGCCAGATTCTACAAAACATCAAAACCCGAGCCTGCAGTCATGCGAACAAGGTTATATTCTGCGATCCTTCGTCATGCTGTAGTGCGGGCTTCATATAACACTATATTGTGCAAAATACATACAATATTGGGTGTTCGGAAGAAGACTTTAACGGCACATTATTGTCGGTTCGTGATAGTTTATCAATCACAAGGGACGGTAAGTGTACATTGTTTCCGTTTATTTAGGCCCCTATCTGTTTGGTTGGTTGTTTGTCGCGTTTTTTCTGTCATACGTTTTCTGTTTGGTTGTTTGTTTAACTATTTTGTCGCCTTTTTTCTGTTATACGTTTTCTTTGTTGCCTTTATTTCAGGATTTGCACTCATGGTGCTCGGACACGCCTAAACCACATGCCATGGCAAAAATATTTCCATGACCCTATATATATAGAATTAACTAACTTTGCTTCAGAAAATACTACTATTGTAGTCTTTTTATTGTCTGTGAGGGATAGATTAGGGCAGATGAAAACACTGGAGATGATTACTGTGGGAGTCGGGAGTCAGGGATCCCAAACTGGTCTCAGGTGTGGTGTTCAAGCATGTTAACAATTCATGAATACAACAAAAACAAACCACGCAGTGAAAAAAAAAGAAACTTCACACACAAGAATTATAACAATAAAAATCAAAACACATCATCATAATAAAAATCAAACACATTATAATAATAACAATTAAACACATTATAATAACCGTGAATATATTAAAAAGAAATATTTAGTGCACACAATAATAATAACACTTGCTCCACCCCCACCATTTTAACAACTTGGTCATTCATGACATAAACACGTGTATTCTGAATGGGCCGCCTTGTTATTTGGTCACACTCGCCCGCCGTACCGAGCAAACATTATAAGTTGAGACACGTAACCACAAGACCACACAATAAATCATTTACAAGTATTTAACTTGACAGACCAAAATGACCACTAATAATTCGTCGACCCGTTAATATATTTATTTCTTATATAATATGGTGTTGTATCGGTAGGATCTTAACTGGCACTAAGCCGGCTGGTTTCACTGGCGTTTCCCCTCGTTTATAAAGTGCAACAGCTGCACAAAACATGTTCTTCCTATAAATACTCAGTACCCTTTCTGTGCAGGTCGGTAACATGTGAGAGTTCCTGTTTCTTCAGCCGTGGTGTAAAATGGCGGCGCTAGTTTGGGGGTTTCCTGCTGGCAGGGTAATATTAGTAATATAGAAACTCCACAAACCGCCGCTCGATTTTTCTTCCACTCTCGTAAAAAGAACCGCTAGAAACAGCAGATTTAGAAATATCACGTTTTTCTCTGTCAGTTTTTCATTAAGTATATGGGAAAACTACAAAGCGGTGTGTAATTCAATATATTAACATAACATTATTCAGCAGGTTTCATCGGACTTCATGAAGCAAAATTCATTCATTCTAGAGTGATGCAAAACTGTTGGCCAGAGCTATATGTACTAACTTCATAGATTCACCCTTCATGGAGTCGCACGCGGTCCCACAGCAGATGCGTGCTTTCCTCAACACGCCTGTTAGTTTTTTAAACGTATCACCCTTTCTCTAAAGACATTTAAAATATATGGGTTTGTTTCTTAAGCCTTGATGTTCAGTAAATAAAACTAGCAGCGTAATTCATATATCTTAATCGCTAATGTTAACGTTATTGATATTAATTATAATTTATAACTCCCATTCTGTGTGTGTGTGTGTGTGTGTGTGTATATATATATGTATTACTGTAAGTGGACCTCAAGCCCTCTGCCTTTTTTCTGCCCCACCGCTCACTGGATTCTTCCCATACTCTGTCCAATATACCTGACCCTGTGATTGTTTTATAGGAATGAGAGGAACGGGGTGTTTGCTGAGATCTGAAGGGATCCTCCTTCTCCTTCTCCAGGTGTACTCTGCATACGCAGGTGAGAGAAAGAAACAATATATTCTGTACCTGTCAGAGTTTTAAAGCAAAGTCTGACACCAACTGTGACAGGATCGCGCTGCGTCCCAAGATGTTACCGGCAGGGATTCGAGTCTCAGAGACTGAAGCTGCAGTGAAGCGCTGCACTGCACACTTATTAACAGAAAATCAATTAGCACTCAATTACCTAACTGGAGACTGGCCACAGCTGTGATTGTTGGCAGGGACAGAGTTAACCCCGTCCCTGCCAGCCTTACATTCCAGGGCGACTTACAGTTGTTACCAAATATCACATGAAAGATAACAGAATAGTTATAGAATACAAGCAAATCCGTGGTAAGTAAGAGCAAGTTCAAATGAGAGAAAATAAATGAGAGAAAATAATTACGTTTGAGAGTGATGTCTCATGTCTCCATCCTAAAATTCTCTCTCCCTCTCTGTGTGTGTATATATATATATATATATATATATATATAGAACGAGTGGGTGGGGCTTGCTGTTATCACATGACTTGAATGGAATGAGGAAGGCTGTTCAGTACCAGCACTTAAGATTCTACCGGGAAGCCCAAAGTAGCTCAAAGCAGCTCAAAACATCCCAACGCCAGGTCAAGGCACATTGAGAAACATGATAATAAGTAACAATTGCAAATGGCACGCATTCAAATGAGCTCCCTGCTCACTCCATTAGTATAGGGACTGATAGGAATCTACATGGAAGTGACTAACCTTGTTTCCTGTATCCTCAGACAATTTTAAAGTGGAAGTTCCAGTTGAACCCGTGTCTGCCCATGTGGGGAGCAGCGTCCTGCTCCCCTGCCGCATCTCCACAGGTGTCAGTGCCGTGGGGATGGAGGTGAGCTGGGTGAAAAACGGAGATGAAACCGTGCATGTCTACGCATCCGGAGCCGACCTGGAAGGCCGGCAGAGTCTAGGATTCAAAGACAGAACTCACCTCGATAAAGAAGCACTGGGAGGGAGGGAACGTCTCTGCAGCTGAGCGACGCCAGAGTCTCGGACGAAGGAAGCTATCAGTGTTACGTACTTTCAAAGAGCTGGTTCACTGACTCCACCATGAAGTTAAAGGTCTCGGGTGAGTTTGAATGGATTTACCTCTACAGCGGCGGCCACAGGTTTTGCATCGCCACTAATATATAGAATACATTTATTACTTACTTTAATTGACTTTGCTTCTAAAGGCAGGGTGACCTGGTCAATCATAGGCCTACCGATATTCAGAATAGCGTTATTTGTCACAAGTTTCTTTGTAATGGTTAAAACAAAGCGTCTGCTAAATGACTAATTAATAATAATAATAATAATAATAATAATAATAATAATAATAATAATAATTGCTAGGAACTATACAGGCTTCCAAGTAGTTATCGTGAAATTTAAGCGCATTGGTTAGTGCACTATGTACAACATTTTTCACAGCTGTGCAATTTACCGTTCATGAGAATAAGACTTTTGAAAATTGCTCAATTTTCATTAAATCCAAGATGGCTGCCACACCATGTGACCAAAGGCCGCCATATTGACCATTGCACAACATTCCATAGTCCTCTACATCCGTGTCAAATTTCGTGCGTTTTGGTGCAGCCGATAAGAAGTTATAGGCAGTTTTATAGCCAGTTGCGTATGTTGATGATGTCATGCATCACTGTTTGACCTTTAGGAGAGGTCAGAGGTCACGGGTGATGACATTTTTTCATAGAGCACATGACTTCCTATACGTGTTCCATTATAACTATGACCCTGTCGGCACGCTCTAGGAGTTACAATTTCAACGTAAATTCAATATGGCCCGTCACAAAGTGTGAGCAATCTGTTTCAATCTTCAGCAGTTATTACTTTCCAATGGTCTGTGCAATTGTGTTGACAATTAAGAGCATAAGTGCAATGGTGTTCTTGTTATGGGTTGCAAGAGTTTTTTTACAATTATCAATATGGCCGCCAAACCATGTGACCAAAATGTGTCATTTTCATATCACCAGTACTTCACGTGAGTCTCTATGGTCATATAAAGTTTCATGACTGTAGTGTATTGCACCTTGGATTTATGCACGAATGTATGAAAATAGAGCCACCATGAAAAGGTTATTTGCGCGCCGCGGTCATGTTTTGTAACAAAAAAGCGTAGATTTTACAAATGGTAGAAAGGACCTGGTCATGAACATGCGTGCCAATTTAGGTGTCGATTGACGTTGTGTTTTAAGACAAGAAGATTGTTGAATATTTGGCGTCAATCCAGCGTAGCGGGCAAAGTAATTGTTCAATCGACCTCGATTGAACATATGTTTTTTATAGGCCATTGCTGCACTATCTGCTGCCATTGTCACAGTTCCACCTTAAGTTGTTTTTAAAGGCAAGAGTTTTGAAAAATTCCTAAAATTTCCACAAGATCCAATATGGCGGTCGAACCATGTGACTTTTTCATTCGGGGATGCCAGTCATATTGGATAACAACAATGGGTTAATGGCGTACAGCGTGTGATGCGTAGAATCTGATTGTCTGAACAGTGATGTCAAGCTTATTTGACCCTTCCTCCCCTCTCCCTCTTCCTATCCGCAGCCGTGGGCAGCTCCCCGCGCTTCACTGTGGCTGGCCGGCAGGACAGTGACGTCACTCTGCAGTGTGACTCGGAGGGCTGGTTTCCTAAGCCGGAGCTGCAGTGGTGGAATGTGAAGGGTGCTGATTTAACAGGGAGGGCTGTTCTCACTGAGAAGCCAGGAGAAGACGGGCTCTTCACTCTCCAGAGCGCTCTGCAGATATCGGAACAGGAGGCCGACGGGGTCATCTGTCTTATAAGACACGGGAAGGAGAGGAGAGTCCTGCAGACCCGAATCCACATCAGAGGTCAGTCAAACCTGCTCCTTTTTTTCTGTACCAGTTGGAAAATTCCTTCTCAGTCCTGACTTTTATCCAGGATGATTTACAGGTGTTACAGGGCAGTACAGGGTTACAGTAAGATTAATATTTAAATACAGTGTCGTTTACAGTAAGTGCAAAAAATACTACGACTAGAATACATCATGAACTAGGGTGCAACAAGTTAGGATTGCAACAAGTTATATATCTACAATGACATATTTAAACCCATAGACTGATAACCCTTTGCTTCCTTTCTCACTAAATATCTTGGGCTCCATGAATAAATAAGCTTCCTCCCTCCCTCCCTTTCAAATGCAGGCATTTTAATGAGACAGTGAGTCGCCCCCCCAAGTGCAGTGACACCTCAATGTTTCCTATCAATTAAAGCAAACCGATTGACTGTAAATACTGCTAGAAATGAAATGATTGTCAGAGACCCTGGACTGTGCAAATCCAATGATCTTGTGTCCTGTTCTTCTGCAGGTGAATTCTTCTCCCTGGTCGCCCCCTTATGGAAGGGCTTGTCAGTGTTTTTTATAGTTTGTCTCGTACTGTTTGCCTTGTGCATCTCTGCGGCCGTGTACTACTACAGGAAGAGAGAAGGTAAGGACTTTTATCAACAGCAGATACTGCAGATACTTCAATGCTCTGTAGTGCAATGCACTCTGTTACTAGATTTGAATGAATGCAAGATTGAAACATGAAAATATTCACTCTGAAGCTTTGCAGAAAAAATATTATTCAATTCTACAGCTGTGGCCAAAAGTTTTGCATCACCCTCCCTTATATAGAATGAACTCACTCAGCTTCATAGAATCCAATGAAAGCTGCTGAATAATGTTCCCTTGTTAACATATTGAATTACACACCCTCTATATAGAATGAACTCACTCAGCTTCATAGAGTCCAATGAAAGCTGCTGAATAATGTTCCCTTGTTAACATATTGAATTCCACACCCTCTATATAGAATGAACTCCCTCAGCTTCATAGAGTCCAATGAAAGCTGCTGAATAATGTTCCCTTGTTAACATATTGAATTCCACATGGCATTTCGAAATCTAACATGACATGTTACTATTCTGGCTTGCAATATAATTGTATAGTTTCATGATGTTAAATAAAAGATCTAAATTATGTTCATATAGTGTTTTATTGAATTGTCTCAATCCTGAAATCCTAGGTGATGTGGAACTTCTGTCCGCAGCTGTAGCTCTCTCAACACTTCCTGTCTCTCATGATTGATTACGGTCACGTCACATGCGCTGTATGAATGTGTTTGTGATGCGTGTATTGTTTTGTGACCCGGCTAATATGTAGAGATGATTATATTGTAATATTTTCCTTTTGTTTCAGCCACCAAGGAAATTGAGACACAGAATCTTTTAGCAGGTAAAGTGAATTTATTAAACAAATTCACACATAATGTAAACTGGTGTACATGAGACAGAACTCGTATATCCAGCTCTCAATAATACCTCATCACTGTAATCTGTCATAATGGTACGGGGCAGACCAACAGAGTAGAACAGGGGTCCAGTGGTTAAAGAAAGGGGCTTGATGCCAGGAGGCTCCGGGTTCAATCCCAGCTCAGCCACTGTGAGTGACCCTGAGCAAGTCACTTCACCTCCTTGTGCTCAGTCCTTCGGATGAGACGTAAAACAAAACTAGGTCCTATTGGAAGTGACTTTGCAGCAGCAGCAGCAGTTGTTGATGATGCAGAGTTCACCCCCGTAGTCTCTGTAAGTCGCTTTGGATAAAAGCGTCTGCTGAATGACTGAAATAAGAGTAGAGTTTAACCGTGACTGTGGAGATCCAATGGTCCTTTTGAGCACAGTGCTTTTGCACATGGCAGCAAGCACAGACTCCTGGGGGCGGTGCATGCGCTTACTCAAACTAAACTCCAGGGGGCGTGCCAAGACAGAAACGGTCAATCAGAGGGCAGAACTCAGGTAAGATGAATGCAATTCGAACGAGGCGAGCCCCTTTTAAACATTCTACTCATAAAAAACTCTCCTTTCTTTCAGAGTGCGATGACCTTCGTCAAGAAATAAGTAAGATTTTCTTTTTTTTTAATGCAGTAATCACTTTAATTTGATCAAGCTATATATACCCTGTTAGGATAAAGAAGATCTGGATTTGTTTCAGAGCATTTTACAGCACTGGGGATTCCAAAAGTGCCGCATCACGTGATAGGCTGTAGGTTTATTCACATCCGATCCCAGGCCAGTAGAGTCTGAGAGTCTAGTTATTTAGCCACTGCAGCCTCTAAACATAGAAACAAAGTTGTTGAAATGTTTGTCTGCTTTACTGAGATTAATATGCACCACATCACTCACAATACATACTGCTGTAGATTGACAGCACTGAAGACATTGCCAGGGCTGTTATTGACTGATATTGAAACTCTTCTATTTTCTCTCAACAGAATCCAAAGGATTTGTCCTCAAATCAGGTAAACTTGACATTTTTAGTCTTGTTTTTTTTTTTTTTTACCTCTGCATAGTTTCTGATTGGAGTTCTGGATGAACTGCCTGTAATATCACAGGATCCATTTAAACAGACAGGAGGAGAAACAGACACTTTCAATATCTCTCTCTCACACACACATTACACTGAGGAAAGCATTCACAGAAACGCTTGGCTTGGGTTCTTATAGTGTATTAATTAATACTGTATTGTGTATTACTCTAAAATAAATGAGTTATGAATGAACTCTGTGCAGAATTATCTAACAGCATTATTTTCCTCTGTCTCTGTTTTATTTCTGATAGAATGGAAGCAGATCCAAGCTGAATCAGGTAACTTGCTTTTTTACAAAACTAATCAGCCTCTTACTTTTGTCTACGAAGGTATTTCTCAATAACATTGAAGATAGAGAGCGCTGTCATTCACAATACAGAATTGTTATTCCAAAGTGTGATTTGCAGCATTTTGTGTGAATGGAAATAATGTTAATTAATGTTACAAAACTAGCAACAAGCAGGCATTGAATTGACATGACATTGTTACCAGTGTTTGTAGTATTAACAGTTTACTGTGCATGGTGAAATGTATTAAGAGCTGCATCTCATTCTGGATTCTCTCTAGCATCTATTCAAATTCAGCTACAGAATGGCTGGGCAAACAGCACTATTGCAAATGATGCCGCGTTGCTAAGCAGATACTTGAAATAAGAAATTCACTAAAAGTTGTTGTATTATTTAGGGTTAAACACACAGCTCTGGACAAAAGTTTTGCATCACCTAGAAGTTTAGGATCGAGACATAATTAAAAAAAACTATATAAACATAAGTTAGATCTTTAATTTAACATCATGATGTAATCAAAAGAAACTACTTAATGATATTGCAAAAAAAAATAATAAAAAAGGCTACTGGAAGCCATAGTAGCAGTACAGTAAGTAATTTATGTTAGATTTCAAAATGTCAGTTATTTTCATTAAGTATCTGGGAAAACTACAAACCTGTGTGTAATTCAATATGTTAACATAACATTATTGAGCAGGTTTACATTCGACTTTATGAAGCAAAATTAGTTCATTCTATATTGAGGGTGATGCAAACTTTTGGCCAGAGCTGTAGTTTCTTCATCATATAAAGCACTTGTAAAAACACCATAAACAATCGTATTCATGAATCCATCCATAGTAAAATATATCTATTGCTGTACATTAAAAATCTATGTCTATTAACATTGATGATTAAGGGTGCTTGCTTCTTGTCTCCAGTGGCTGTGACTCTGGACCCTGATACAGCACACTGTCATCTCACTGTGTCTGAAGATGGGAAACGTGTGAGAAATGACTACAATGACAAGAATGTCCCCAACACTGAACGGAGATTTGATCACTATCACCTTGTGCTGGGCAGGGAGGGGTTCACCTCAGGGAGACGCTACTGGGAGGTGGACGTGGGGAAGAGGGATAACTGGACACTGGGTGTGGCCAGCGAGTCTGCCAGGAGGAAAGGAGTTTTAGATCTGAGTCCCAAGGAAGGTTACTGGGTGCTCCAGTTAATGTTTGGAAATGATCTCAGAGCCTTGACCGACCCCGAGACCCCTCTCAAGGTGCTGCCCCCCCTGAAGGTCGGGGTGCATCTGGATTATGAAGAGGGCAAGCTCTCTTTTTACAGGGTGGAGGATCGTTGTGTTATTTACACTTTCCTGGGGAAATTCTCTGGGAAACTCTTCCCTTTATTTCATCCAGGAGAAGAAGGTGAAGAACTTGTGATCCTGATCAAAGATCAATAAAATAATTTTGTTTCACTTGAAATGGGACCCGACGAAACTGGGATGCAATTCCTTTTTTCCAACAAAATTGAGAAAAACTAACATGGTCAGTTATATATAACAATACAATGCGATTAAAAAGTTGTATTTTCTGGAAAACAAGGTGACGATCTACATGAAGTTCCTATAGGTTTTCTTTAGTTTTTTTTTTTATATGTCCTATTAGAATTCACCAAGATTTTATTTGAAATATTTAGACTCGTATTTCCTCAATCAGATATCCTGCTTGCATATTCATATTAGATTTGCTGGTTTAAGAGTGGTATTGGTTTGTATAGAAAAGACACACGGATGAATGCTCGCTTTTCCATGTAGTTGATATTTACACTGAAGCTGGAATATCACCTGGATATTATTGCTGGCTGAGATTAATGTACTGACTTGTGCTATATTGATGCTAATCTTCTTTTACATCATTTCATTGTATTTTACTAACTTTTTTGATAAAATTAAGATTACATATTTAACAATACACTGTATTCTGTATTATATATGGCTGTGTGATGCAGTGTATAACTATAGCAGGTTGTGTTTTGTTTCTTGTTTCTGTTTCTACTGTTCTGTGTGTTTTAAATACACCAGCACCCTAAATAAAGGAATGCCATTGTAACCATGACTACAGGGGGTTCATTCATTCACTGCAGACTTCAATGACAGTTTTTCTCAAGTGCCAAAGCACCCTTACAGATGCAATTATTAAAATCACTGAACACAAACAGAGCACAACAGTTCTGGAATTTTGAGAAACACTGCGTGCGCTCGCAAAGTCACACGGCATCAAACACGTATCGCATTCAGTGTAACGTGCGCTCATGTCCGATATCATTGCAGAAACATATGGAAGGCCGTCCAGGTCAAAAACACATACCTAGTACACCTATTCATTCGGACCAATCAGGATACATGAAATACTATGCGTTCTAAATAAATGTAAATTAACTACGCATTTTCTACATAGTGTCTGGTCATTTTACAGTAATACTGATGGAGTGGCTGGTCATTTTACAGCAGTTCCTATGTGATGGCTGCTCATTTTACAGCAGTTCCTATGTGATGGCTGCTCATTTTACAGCAGTTCCTATGTGATGGCTGCTCATTTTACAGCAGTTCCTATGTGATGGCTGCTCATTTTACAGCAGTTCCTATATGTGATGGCTGCTCATTTTACAGCAGTTCCTATGTGATGGCTACTCATTTTACACTAGTTCCTATGTGATGGCTGCTCATTTTACACTAGTTCCTATGTGATGGCTGCTCATTTTACAGCAGTTCCTATGTGATGGCTGCTCATTTTACAGCAGTTCCTATGTGATGGCTGCTCATTTTACAGCAGTTCCTATGTGATGGCTGCTCATTTTACAGCAGTTCCTATGTGATGGCTGCTCATTTTACAGCAGTTCCTATGTGATGGCTTCTCATTTTACAGCAGTTCCTATGTGATGGCTGCTCATTTTACAGCAGTTCCTATGTGATGGCTGCTCATTTTACAGCAGTTCCTATGTGATGGCTGCTCATTTTACAGCAGTTCCTATGTGATGGCTGCTCATTTTACAGCAGTTCCTATGTGATGGCTGCTCATTTTACAGCAGTTCCTATGTGATGGCTACTCATTTTACACTAGTTCCTATGTGATGGCTGCTCATTTTACACTAGTTCCTATGTGATGGCTGCTCATTTTACAGCAGTTCCTTTGTGATGGCTGCTCATTTTACAGCAGTTCCTTTGTGATGGCTGCTCATTTTACAGCAGTTCCTTTGTGATGGCTGCTCATTTTACAGCAGTTCCTATGTGGTGGCTGCTCATTTTACACTAGTTCCTATGTGATGGCTGCTCATTTTACAGACATGCAGTGTACTTACAAGAGTAGCCAATCACCTTCAGGAAAACATTTCTTTTCATTTCAGACATTAAACAGGCTTTAAAAAAATCAAGAATTAAGCCGGGACACGTTTTAATCGACCGTCGATCTCAATGGAGGTTGTGTTAAAAAAAAAAAAAATCGCTGGAAGGGACGCAGAATTTGTGATTTCTTTCAGATTTGACCTGCTCTGGATGAATAAAGTTCAGTGGCAATGGGGCACAGCAATGACAATATGTGAAGACATGAGGCTAGGGAACAATTCTGGCTGGAAGGTGATGAGATCGTGAAAAACACAACCTGCCTGCTTACATTATCTCCCTCTCTCTTAAATATATACAGGAAAAAGAAAAAGGTAATGTAAGTACATAAAATATAAATAATTGATTTTAAAAAAATGACATCGTGACGTTTTGTACTAAATCCTTCAGCTTGATGTTTTATGAATTATTCATATTTTTGTATACCTACATTACCTTTTTCTTTGATTTGAGATCTATCTATAGATAGATAGATAGATAGATAGATAGATAGATATAAACACACACAGGGGATTCCATTGGTTTGTATACCATGTCCGTGCCGATATCTTTTGAAATCAACACAGCCTCATAAGCATTGTACTTTTTAACTATTAGTCGAAATATTTACATAATACTTCAAAGCTCCTGCCACAACCACGATTAAATTATCATTACCAGCGTTTTAATTCAATTATACCGACTCACACTTTTCTTTACAATAAAGGGAACATGCACTGTGTCCTCCAAACGCTTAGAATGAACCCGGGTCCTCTCGCACTGAAGCATAGCGCCGATACCGCTGTACAAAAGAGCCGTCTCCTTTGCAAGAAGCGTATATCGGGCTTATGTCGTTGTCTGTGATTATGTCACCTACCAGCCCTACTGCTGCCTCCCCCTGTGCACGCTACAATACATTTAAAATGACATATTAGTTACAGAGGGGTTACCACTGAATTGAAGTGATTTCTGAGGCTCTGCAAGAGCAGGTTGATGCTCGTCTCGGAGGGTCCGGGTCTGTTCATCTTTCACTAGACTTCACCCAATGCCACGGCAAATATAAAGCGATTTTTAATTGGATCATTTATTACACGTGCTGCTTTCTTTAAATTCATTGGTTCTCATTTCATTTTCAGCGATCTGACTGGTCAAATTAGTACGCGTAGTAATTCGAATTTAAACACGTACTGAAGTCAAATGAGAACGTGTACTAAATATTCGAAGCGCGTACTAAACACATTTTTGACCCGAATGGCCTTCCATAGAAACAGAGCGAATTAAACTTTCAAATAATAACAAACCAGCCGACCCGAACCCTTTAATGATATTCGTAGTGCAGATAAAACAATACCCGCTGGAAACAAATGTCCTTTCTGTTAAAATAAGGCAACGCCGCTTTTTTTCTGGTGAAACTTGGAACACTGTGTGGGAGCCTTCGTTCTGCAGATATTGAGGGGTTACAGTCACGTGACCCTAACGCCATAATAATAATAATAATAATAATAATAATAATAATAATAATAATAATAATAATAATAGCCATTTTAATCATTTGTGTATTAGTGTATGAAACCGGTTGTGAAAATATGTACAGTATTTGTGTATTTATTTATCTTTAATATAAATAGGTGCAAGTCTAGTTGCTTTACAATAATACCTCAATACCTGATTGTTTGAATTTGTACTCAATTGGGACACTTGTTAGCTCTTTTCAAATACCGTACCTACTAGTGATAAACTGCAGTCCTGAGTGTGTGGGAAACAGGGACTGCAGGCGGCACGGGTAATGGACCCCTCGCTGGTAAATATAGAACTACACCACTGGATGAGACGTAAAAACACACGAGGTCCTATTGGAAGCGACTGCAGCAGCAGTTGTTGATGATAGATAGTTCACCCTTAGTAGGCTTGCAAACTGGACCCACAATTCCCGGACACTTTAAGACAGGTCAGATTTTCAATTCGCCTCTAACTGCAAAATTTTAAAAGTTATAGACACTGGCGGTGTTTACATGCGTTTTAATCGCGCTACTATAGTGCATTCATGACGTGTCACGCGCAAATGACGCACGATTGTGCTCGTTCCAAAGTGCACGGCAAAAAAGCGTGCGACTTAAGTGTCATTACACTTTGGTAAAGCACGGTAAGTGCGCGCTAATGGCCTAATAGTCCCATAGCAACAAACTCCACAGTCGTGCAAAATACTTAACGATAGACTTTCACGAAATAACACGATACCTCCTCCACTTCCCCTATGTAAAAGAACGCCCTTCTCTGGGATACGGTCTTTCTGTCCTCCTCTGTTGCGTAAGTAAGATTTTCCTTATCCCAGTCTTACTAATACAAACAGCCTACCTGACACGCGTAAAAAGGTTTTATCTCCTCAACCACAGCAGCTACAGCGCTCAAACCAACTTTGATTTGAAGGATGCCAAATGTGAATTGTTTCACAGTCTGTGTTTTACCTGTGAAGCCTAAGAATAATTTGTGAAATACAATAACATATTGCATATACACACCACCGCCCCAGCGTCAATTAAAAGTGCTTGATATCCCCAACCACAGCAGCTAGCGTTTTCAAACCAACTTTAATTTAAAGAAGACCAATTGTGAATTGTTTCACAGCTTCTGTTTTACTAATAACCATTTGTGAAAAATCTAATGGTTGGGGATATCAAGCCATTTTACGCATGTCGGGCTAAGTGTGTGCGCATATGCGATATGTTACTGTTCTTTCACATATTATTCTTTGGCTTCACATGTAAAACAGATGCTGTGAAACAATTCACAACTGGTCTTCTTTAAATTAAAGTTGGTTTGAACGCTGTAGCTGCTGTAGCTGCTGATCCAGGAGCATCGTCTGATGCGCCTGGAGTACAGAAGGATGTACCGTCTGATTGCATGCACCGCTGCCAGGCAGGATCGGCAATACTGCCACCTTTTGGAAAGGCTGGACCACGCTGATCAACAGCACCAAGAGGTGGTTGCGTTGCACGCTGAATTTCTGCACACAATAACAAGAGAACTGCAGGTGCCTACTCCAGCTCCCGCTGAGGTGGGAACCCGTTCTGCTGTACCCAATCCTGCCGAATCAGCGGTCCGAGAAGTTTGTACAGAGCAATACCCACTCGCTTCTGCAGCAGCACAGGTGTACGGACATGTATTGGTGACGGCTCAATGTCCACCCGTACGAGTTCCACCAGTTGGTCAAACGTAGCTCGGATGACCCAAAATGTTCGTCAGAGAAAGACTCGTGAAGCACAACCTCCTCCCACCAAACAGAGGGACGATGATGCGCCCGCATTCGTCTTTCCTGCCGATGCACAAATAGAGGTCTGTACATAGGAACAAAGTGGATGAGGGTGTCTGCTGGAAAGAAAGCTCTAGATAAGAAAGCAATAGATGCACGATTCCTTTCCTGCAAACCCATTGCATGGGACTGAAGGAGTTCTTCCCATACAAGACTTAATCTAGCCAGTGTTTGTCTGCGTCTTCTCCTTCCATCCATTTTTGTCGCAACTACGTTGTAAGTAGGCCTATGATTTTGTATACCCTTATAACTAATTAGCAAGTACATACACATTATGTATTTATTATATTAACAGCGTTTGTGTAAGTTTCCACATTTCCTGCATAATTAATTTTAATATTTCAACAAAGTACCTGTGTTTGAAACCAACATGATGAATTGTTTTTAATATATATTGTTCCACATTAACGCATATGTGTGATTATTGAACATAATCCTTTTGTTTAGCACATTAACAGTTACGCAGTTGGCTAAGACTAATATATATGGGTGTGAAAGGACATCAGTAACCTAAGAAGCATAAGAAAAGCAGTAATGGGAATTGGTGAGTGCTGTCGGTTTTTGTACATGATACTTCTACCATTTCTAGAACAACTAATTCTAAACAGTAATAGTAATAACTATTATTATTTTCTTCTTGGCAGCATGAACCGTTTTAACTGCAAGCCCTTTGCATTCTAACAGATGGGGCTAACCTTCTTCATCTCTGCCCAGCGCGTAAAAAGCTTCATGTAAACCCCTATGCATTATTTGAACGATATCCTTTATCGCGCAGCATCTCTTTTCAGCGCGTTTGGTGATTTTTAAATAAACCCTCCCATTATTTTATTATTAATGAGGTCGTTTGCATTTGGACGACTACATTCTCTCTCTAAAATAAACTCTCATGTAAACGTGGAAGCAGAACTGTCATGACCAAAGAAGCGCGAGAGATCTGTTGTCACGCTTTTCAGTTTTTGTTTGTAAACTGCCCCAGTGTTTTTAATAATTGCATCTGTAAGGGTGCTTTGGCACTTGAGAAAAAAAAAACTGTCATTGAAGTCTGCAGTGAATGAATGAACCCCCTGTAGTCATGGTTACAATGGCATTCCTTTATTTAGGGTGTAGCTGTATTTAAAACACACAGAACAGTAGAAACAGAAACAAGAAACAAAACACAACCTGCTATAGTTATACACTGTATCACACAGCCATATATAATACAGAATACAGTGTATTGTTAAATATGTAATCTTAATTTTATCAAAAAGTTAGTAAAATACATTGAAAAATGTAAAAAGAAGATTAGCATCAATATATACAAGTCAGAACATTAATCTCAGCCAGCAATAATATCCAGGTGATATTCCAGCTTCAGTGTAATATCAACTACATGGAAAAGCATTCATCCGTTGTGGCTTTTCTATACAAACCAATACCACTCTTAAACCAGCAAATCTAATATGAATATGCAAGCAGGATATCTGATTGAGGAAATATTGAGTCTAAATATTTCAAATAAAATCGTGGTGTCAATGTGTTGTTAAAATATCCATGTCCTTCAATTGGAATCCACAAACATAACTGGGCACCCTTTTAATTTATTCTTAAAATCACTTCAGCACCCATTACTTCATTTCTAAACATGCTGTAGGTGATAACATAGTGTCTGTCTGTGTGTATATATATCTGATTATATATATACACTGTATATATATATATATATATATATATATATATATATATATATATATATATATATGTATATACATATATATATAAATAAATAAATAGCAGGCTACTTGTCAGGACTACACATTCTTCACAGTTGCATTGATTATCAAGGGTGCTTTATCATGTGACCCTGGGCTGAAAATGGGGTAGACCTGCCGGGGAATGAGCCTTCTAAAGTATGGATGAAATCTGGTCAATACATTGTAAAATGACAGCCTCCCTCCGTGATCCAGATACACCCCCACACCTTGCAGATCTTCTCCAGTTTTAAGATCTGATCCTGACTGGCTCACAGCTGTACAGGTCTTCCCTAAACAGCCCTCACAAGCCAGTAGCCCTCCCTGGTTTCTCAGGTATGCTCTTCTCATGAGGTGTGGAACCCCCAGGACCCAGTAGCCCTTCACCCCACCTCCACCTCCCAGTAGTGCCTCCCTGAGGTGAACCCCTCCCTGCCCAGCACACTGGGCCACTCTGCTGATCTCTCCCCTGTGAATCTCACTTGTGAGCCGTCTTCAGAGACTGTGAGGCTGGGGCTGGCTGTGTCGGGGTCTAGAGTCACATTGACTAGGGTAAAGGAATGAGAAGTGTGTTATTGAGAATCACAGGAAAGCAGGGAACTTTGATTATTGATGCTTTCTCTCTCTCACGATGATGAACAACAACATTTTCATTCTTTGATCATAACAACTGTATTTAGACAGATTTTAAGGCTATTATAACTGGAAACACAGAAACATTTAATGCAATTTTTTCCTTCTATGTATTAAATTAGAAATTGCTAGCAATGCTACATTTAAAATATTTTTAAAACACATTTCAAAAATAAAACCAAGCCCCCTAATTGTGTTCAGTGAGAATTTTGAAAATATAACTTATTCAATACAAACTTACCATGAGCTTCAGTTATTTGTTTCCATTCTGAAATAAATGAATAGAAGAATGAATCAAGTGTAAGAGAATGAATCTGTGGATTCTGATTACTGTAAGTGTATTAATGCAGATTAAAATGTTATACCTCTGTCAAGGACATAGCCACACGTGTCTGTTTGAGAGAAGAGAAAATATTTAAGGTGAGAGGAAATTGCTACTAGAAATTATAATTAGTGTCCAAACACACCCTTAATGGGACTCTTCTAATCTGCACACATCTTGGTAATCAATTAAACAATTAATCTGCACACATCTGAACTAATCAATTAAACCTGACACCAATAGCAACTGCTTTTATCAATACACCCAATGAACCAGTTTTGAAAGATAATTTATTATTCATAATGAAAAAATAACAAAAGAGAGAGAGAGAGAGGCCAGGAGTTTATTAATATTGAAGTGAACCAAATGAGGTCATCCCACAGAGAACACGATTCTAAAAAACACTTCTGTTTCTGATGGTTCTAGAGAACGATCTTCATTTTTGTAATCAATAATATTATATTACTTTGTTTGTAGAGAGTCTCTGTTTAAAACAGATTGAAGAGATTGAATTTCAGAAGCTTAAAACTGCGCTTAGAGATAGACACACCCCTCACATGTTGAATTCACTTATATGAGATAGAAATCCTCGATAGAAAAAACAGAACACATGTGCTTACTGGTTTTCCTTCGAAGGTCTTTAAGATCTAGGAATGAAACACAGAAACCATTTCATTAAGTGCAGAAGCATTCCCCCCATTTCAGTTTTAAATGTAATGAAACCACAACAGAGATCAGAACTATTTAATATTCTCCTACAATTGGTTTTCAGTGTTACTTTATTAAAATAATAAAGTATTTCTGATCAATTGCATTTGAAATTGTACAGACTGCCTTTATATGGATTATAATGATCTTCGTTGCTTCAATCTTCTCTTTCTCCTGTTTTAAAGTCTCTAAAAGATAAAAATGAGAAGTTAAGTTTGTATTTCCGCTCATGAACTCATGTGATTCAATACAATGGTTTAATTTAATAAAAAGAATATTAAGATGAATGTATTCATCTTGCCATTTTGCTTCTGAAGATCCTCTTTTTCTAAAAGATACAAACAAAGACAGCTTTGGTTAGGTTTTGCTAGTTTAGACCAGCTGAGATTCATCATTAAGGGTGATATGACTAGATTTCATTGCATTAGTTACATTATTAATATACTTAGAAGACCAAACATGGTCCCAGTGATCAAACACGTTGTCCAATGGATGATTTTGCCTTCATTTCATTAGCGGTACAGCATTCCCTCATTTCAGTTTTAAATGTAGTTCAATCACAACAGAGACGTGTGTTTGTAACTCTTTAATATTCTCCAAACAAACTGCAGAGCATTTAGAATTAGAACTGCTAGGGTTTCTGATAAAGGGAGATTGAAATGGAAACTTTCTTTCTTCAAATGATTTATACACTTACCTTTTACCAGTCTCTCGTTCTCGCTTTTTAAACGGTCTAAAACAGAAAACAATGAAAAGTTTAGCTTGTGTTCTGGTTCATTAACTCATGCAATTCAACACACACACAGAACCAGCGATGCTATTATTCATAATGAGAAAATAATACAAACTGGAATCCAATGGTTCATATTATTATACTTTTAGGTCTACTGTCTCATCAATCTTATTATGTCAGCTTATTATCTCAAATGAGGTCATCCTGTTTAGAGACACAATTCAAAAGAACACTTCTGTTTCATAGTCGTTCTCGAGAACTATCTTCATTTTTTGTAATTAATAAGAATGTATGACTATGTTTGCAGGGAGTCTCTGTTTAAAACAGATTGAAGAGATTGAATTTCAGAGGCTTAAAACTGCACTTGAGATGACATCTCTTCTACAGTAAGACACACCCCTCACGTGTTGAATTCACTTATATGAGATAGAAAGACAGAAATCCTTGATACAAAAAAAACACAACACATATTCTTACTGGTATTCCTTTGAAGGTCTTTAAAATCTAGGAATAAAAAACAGAGAAACCATTTCATTAAGTGCAGAAGCATTCCCCATTTCGTTTTTTTTTAAATGTAATGAAACCACAACAGAGATCAGAACTATTTAATATTCTTCCCACAATTGGTTTTCAGTCTTACTTTATTAAAATAATAACGTGTTTCTGATCAATTGCATTTGAAATTGTTCAGACTGCCTTCATATGGATTATAATGATCTTACCATCTTCAACCTTCTCTTTCTCCTTTATTAAAGTCTCTAAAACAGAAAAGAGTTAAAAGTTTAGTTTGTATTTTAGCTCATGAACTTATGTGATTCAATACAATAGTTTTAATGAAAAGAATATTTAGATGAATGTATTAAACTTGCCATCTACCAAATAATTATCAAATTTTTCCCCCCACTGTATAAAGAAGGGTAGCAGTTTGACACCACAATACTACCCGTCGATTTATTACCATCTTTACACCCGAAGCCCCCCTCTCCCCCCCATTGTAACAAAAAAAAACCAGGGGTAGCCATTTCTGATGGGGAGACAAACTTTTGCATCTATAACTGTCAGATTTTGCTACCGGTAGCACATTCTGACGGGGAGGCATACAGTGACAGTACGGTTCATTAACTCATGCAATTCAATACAGAGAACCAGCGATGCTATTATTCATAATAATAGTTTAGGTCGGCCAGGGTGTCCTCGGCTCACCGCGAACCAGCGACACCTGTAGACTGGCCGGGCGGCTGCGGGCTTGCCTGTAAGCTGCCCAGAGCTGCGTTGTCCTCTTGTGGTCAAATCATATCAAATCTTGACCACTGTTTCCTTTTTGTTTCCACTATTTCCTTTCTGTTCTATGATTCCCTGGCACAATCCGGGTGACAATCGCATGATCAGATCGCCACACACAGCTACAGGCTACATAAAGAGACACAAGTCTTTTATTCTCTCTGGTAATTAGGTGTTCTGGTGTTTTTATGTATTTATGTCATGAGTGACAAAATGTGTGTAATTATTGAATTATATTATTGTGACTTTAGAATGTTTTATTGAATTCTTTCCTTTTTTTTCTCACAATGTGTTGTTTGAATGGTTTGTTTAATTTGGGCACGTTTGGTGTATTGATTAACGATGTTTTATGTTTTGTACAGACGCTGCTGTTGCCTGTTCCCATGGCGATGCCACTGGATGAACCGCCTGGATTATGTTTGGATCACAGGTGTAGGTTGGGGCGGGGAGACGAAAAAAAAAGAAAAAGGACAGAACAGAAGATAGAAGAGAAGAGAATACAGAAAGAGGGACACAGATGAGACGGAAATCAACAGAGAGAAAGAAAGCAAAGAGACAGAAATCAGCAGATTGAAAAAAAAGAAAACAGACACGAGACCACAGAAAGAGAGCAGACAGCAGCACGGGACCAGGAAGTGAGGAATTTGGGGAGCTGCAGGAAGCTACACGGAAAAATTCGTGGACTGAGAACGAGAGTAAAGAGAAGTCAGGACGTGAGGAGCTGAAGACGACCAGCTGAGCAGCACTGACCAGAGAGAAGCAAAGAGCACGAGCACTTTATCTTCTTATGTTCTTATAAATGCCAAGTCTTGAATATAACCTGTTTTTAATAAAGAACAATTGAATATTACTTACTGTCTTTGCTCATTGCTGTGGGTTGTGGGCTGGTTGCTGTCCCCCTTAGTTGATGACTCGAACCTGTGTACCAATGAAAGTAGAAGGTAATTATAATAGAACAGAATTCCTTATTTTTTCTAAACATAAGGTGGCGTAGTCTGGCTTTATTCTTTATTCCAGGGGCTTACGTTACGCACTCCCCTCTCGCCGGTGTGGCATTTACATTTTGTTTAAAGAAGTATAGCTAATCAGATTTGTAACCAATATGTATGGAATGCATTGTACCTATTTAAGTGAAACCCTGTTTATTTGAGGTTGTGTAACAGTGCTAGATAGCCGTTTTTAATGATAGGCAAAGCAAACATTGCATCTCGATTGAAAATGCAGAAGCACAGAACTTTGGACAGTTTTTTTTTTTCGTCCAAAGGTCATTAAGCTAGAACTATTTCAACACTGCAGACCTGTATACAGGACTAGGGAAAATAACACGGCACTAAACTGATCTAATACACCAACGTGTGTCTACGGCGGTCTAATGTTTTCCAGTATGGATGCTGTTTAGTGTCGCTCCTTCGTGCTCAAAGTCTTACTGAAGTTGTGCCTGAAGCTGGTGGCAGTATCAGTGGACATTTACTGCAGTTGATAAATGTTCTGAAAAGCGATCATTAGAATCGATGGGATGTATAATACTTCTACCCAAAGCTTAGTAGCATGTTGATTATTCTGTAGCGCCGACACCCCGCAGTTTTAAATTGAAGCTTCATCACTCAACACTCCGGCATCACGTCGCTTCATTTTCAATATAAACTCCAAACATATCAATCAATCTTTATTTTATATATATATAAACACATCACTTTGTTGTAACTGAAAAGTTGAAGAAAATATTGTGTGGCATAACTGAGCATGTGTTGATTAAAGTTATTTATTCAAAAATGATTTTTTCTTTCGTGTTGTTTTTAGCTAGGTGAACAAAGACAGGAATTTCTGTGCAAAAACTTTCACAGACTCGCTATAGAGACGCGCATCGTAAGGGGGCTGGAAAATTAGCTTGAAAAACCCGTGTCACAAGACTGCCAGTAATTGCATTCCTGTAGTTGTGGGGACTTCTCATTGAACTCGACAAAACTCCACACAGGGTGAAAGTCGACAACAAACTAAATTGCTAGTGTGTGTGTGTATATATATATATATATATATATATATATATATATATATATATATATATATATATATATATATATATATTAACGGGGTCACTTCAGTGGGTCTGTCAAGTTAAATACTTGAAAATGATTTATTATGTGGTTTCCAGATATTTAACAAGTGACCGCTAATAATTCGTCGACCCGTTAATATATTTATTTATTTATATAATGTGGTGTTGTAGGATCTTAACTGGCACTAAGCCGGCTGGTTTCACTGGCGTTTCCCTCGTTTATAGCAAAAGTGCAACAGCTGCACAAAACAAGTTCCTCCTATAAATACTCACTACCCTTTCTGTGCAGGTCGGTAACATGTGAGAGTTCCTGTTTGTTCAGCCCTGGTGTAAAATGGCAGCGCTAGTTTGAGGTTTTCCTGTAATGTTAGTAATATAGAAAATCCACAAACCGCCGCTCGATTTTTCTTCCACTCGTAAAAAAAGAACCGCTAGAAACAGCAGAAGACTCACCATTGTATTATGGGGTTGGTTTTTACACTGATATTAATAGTACTGTTTTATAATAGTCAGGCAAACAATTCATCTCTCTCTCTCTCTCTCTGTACCTTTCTCGTTCTTCTCGTTGCCTCAGCCGTCCAGTGGAAGGTTTTGCTCTTTTCGGAGTGTCTCAAAATGTCGGTTTTCTTGTTTTTTAGCTAGGGCGAACAAGAGAGGCATTTCTGAAAAAAACTTTCACTTTTACTCTATCAGTGCCATCATAACAGTATAGTTGAGAGGAGGAGGAGCGGAGAGTGTCACTATAATGAACGAGAAATGAAATTCTGATATTTGGATGAATAAGAGCTATCGATCCATATGTTTAGGACTCATAAATCTGAGAATACAATATACAGCTCCGGCCAAGCGTGGAGTATTGGTTGGGGTTCTGGACTCTTGACCGGAGGGTCGGGTTCAATCCAGGTGGGGGACACTGCTGCTGTACTCTTGAGCAAGGTACTTTACCTAGATTGCTCCAGTAAAACCCAACTGTATAAATGAATGTGTGTAAAAATAATGTGTTAAATAATGTAATTGTATGTACAAATAATGTGCTATCTTGTAACAATTTTAAGTAAGCCCTGGATAATCTGCTAAATAAATAATAATCATTTTTCTCAAATGTTGTCCCACATTGATATTAATACATAGACTTCATGAAGCACAATTAGTTCATTATAGATAGAGGGGGATGCAGCAGCGTTTGAGCTGTATATTGTATTCTCAGAGGATTTATGAATCTAAACATATGGATCGAGCTCTTATTATTCATCAAATATTAACATATAACTTCTAGGTTCATTATAGTGACACTCTCCGCTCGCTCCTCCCTCCCTCTCAACTCATGTATCGTCTATAATCACCGGATACGCAGGTGAAAAGCGCTCAGTGCCTACTGGCGCTGGTGTGTCACACCTGTAACATGTTAAACCAGCGCTCAGTGTGTAACACCTGTAACATGTTAAACCAGCGCTCAGTGTTTAACACCTGTAACATGTTAAACCAGCGCTCAGTGTGTGTAACACCTGTAACATGTTAAACCAGCTCAGTGTGTAACACCTGTAACATATTAAACCAGCGCCAGTGTGTAACACCTGTAACATGTTAAACCAGCTCAGTGTGTCACCTGTAACATGTTAAACCAGCGGTCAGTGTGTCACACCTGTAACATGTTAAACCAGCGGTCAGTGTGTCACACCTGTAACATGTTAAACCAGCGCTCAGTGTGTCACACCTGTAACATGTTAAACCAGCGCCCAGTGTATAACACCTGTAACATGTTAAACCAGCGGTCAGTGTGTAACACCTGTAACATGTTAAACCAGCGCTCAGTGTATAACACCTGTAACATGTTAAACCAGCGCTCAGTGTGTAACACCTGTAACATGTTAAACCAGCGCTCAGTGTATAACACCTGTAACATGTTAAATCAGCTCCAGTGTATAACACCTGTAACATGTTAAACCAGCGCCAGTGTATAACAACACCTGTAACATGTTAAACCAGCGGTCAGTGTGTAACACCTGTAACATGTTAAACCAGCTCAGTGTGTAACACCTGTAACATGTTAAACCAGCGGTCAGTGTGTAACACCTGTAACATGTTAAACCAGCGGTCAGTGTGTCACACCTGTAACATGTTAAACCAGCGCCCAGTGTATAACACATGTAACATGTTAAACCAGCGCTCAGTGTGTAACACCTGTAACATGTTAAACCAGCGCTCAGTGTGTCACACCTGTAACATGTTAAACCAGCGCTCAGTGAATAACACCTGTAACATGTTAAACCAGCGCTCAGTGTATAACACCTGTAACATGTTAAACCAGCGCTCAGTGTGTAACACCTGTAACATGTTAAACCAGCGCTCAGTGTATAACACCTGTAACATGTTAAACCAGCGCTCAGTGTATAACACCTGTAACATGTTAAACCAGCGCTCAGTGTGTAACACCTGTAACATGTTAAAACCAGCGCTCAGTGTATAACACTTGTAACATGTTAAACCAGCTCCGTGTGTGTAACACCTGTAACATGTTAAACCAGCGCTCAGTGTGTAACACCTGTAACATGTTAAACCAGCGCTCAGTGTATAACACTTGTAACATGTTAAACCAGCGCTCAGTGTGTAACACCTGTAACATGTTAAACCAGCGCTCAGTGTGTAACACCTGTAACATGTTAAACCCAGCTCGGTGTCGCACCGCCGCGGACCAGCAGCCCATTGCAAGCTAACAAGCCAATATAGAAAGTGTCACATGACAATTGTTCGTGTGGTGTTTTAGCTTTCTCAATCATTTTCTTTAGAAACTTTATTTTTATTTTTGATGGCGCACATTGTAAGTGATATTCTGGAAGACGAGACTCCCTTTTCAAAGCGCGTAGAAACAAGCAATCAGCAGCGACAGTGCTTCCGGCAGCTTTTGTCGAAATTCTCTTTTATATTTATTTTCTGTTAACATTAGTTTATGGATAATCGTGTTTGCTTTTAAACCAATTAAATTGTTACAAAAAAAAGACTATTCTATAGTCCATTCATTTTAATTCCGTGCATGGTGTTGTACTAGTGCTCAAAACACACTCCCTTTTTCTTTTATATTTACCAGAAACCTCGCTTAATATAATTTTAGAAATGACATGTCAACACTGTGCTTGCATCCAGAGCGCGTGTGAATTACATAGGGTGTATCATTATACAGAGTACAGGACAGATAGATAACGGGATGTGAGGTTCTGATTCATAGTGGTTGTTTTATAATGAAATGTTTGCATCCTCCCCACTGCTCTGCTCAACATCCCTCGGATACCAGCGGGGAAGGGAGCGGTGAAAAGTACGAAAGTGAAAGTATTGCCAGATTCTACAAAACATCAAAACCCGAGCCTACAGTCACACGAACAAGGTTATATTCTGCAATCCTTCGTCATGCTGTAGTGCAGGCTTCATATAACACTATATTGTGCAAATACATACAATATTGGGTGTTCGGAAGAAGACTTTAACTTTGTGTCGGTTCGTGATAGTTTATCAATCACAAGGGACGGTAAGTGTACATGGTTTCGTTTATTTAGGCCCCTATCTGTTTGGTTGGTTGTTTGTCGCGTTTTTTCTGTCATAACGTTTTTCTGTTTGGTTGTTTGTTTAACTATTTTGTCGCCTTTTTTCTGTTATACGTTTTCTTTGTTGCCTTTATTTCAGAATTTACTCATGGTGCTCGGACACGCCCAAACCACATGCCATGCAAAAAATATTTCCAACGACCCTATATATAGAATGAACTAACTTTGCTTCAGAAAATACTACTATTATGGCTTCGACAGACTTACGCGATGTCGTTTTGAAGTTTCTTTGACTACATGAGATGTAAATAAAAAAGATCTAAATGATGTTCACCCTAGTTGTTTTTTTAAATGGTCTCAGTCCTAAAATTCTAGGAGATTCAAAACCTTTTAGTAATACAAACTCCACAAACCGCCGCTCGATTTTTCTTCCACTCTCGTAAAAAGAACCGCTAGAAACAGCAGATTTAGAAATATCGTTTTCTCTTTGTCAGTTTTCATTAAGTATATGGGAAACTACAAAGCGGTGTGTAATTCAATATATTAACATAACATTATTCAGCAGGTTTCATCAGGACTTCACAAAGCAAAATTCATTCATTCTAGAGTGATGCAAAACTTTTGGCCAGAGCTATATGTACTAACTTCATAGATTCACCCTTCATGGAGTCGCACGTGGTCCCACAACAGATGCGTGCTTTCCTCAACACGCCTGTTAGTTTTTAGAACGTGTCACCTTTCTCTAAAGACATTTAAAATATATGGGTTTGTTTCTTAAGCCCTGATGTTCAGTAAATCAAACTAGCAGCGTAATTCATATCTTATCCGCTAATGTTAACGTTATTGATATTAATTATAATTTATAACTCCTGTTCTGTGTGTGTGTGTGTGTGTGTGTGTATATATATATATATATATATATTTCTGTAAGTGGACCTCAAGCCCTCTGCCTTTTTTTCTACCCCCCCGCTCACTGGATTCTTCCCATACTCTGTCCAATATACCTGACCCTGTGATTGTTTTATAGGAATGAGACGAACGGTGTTTGCTGAGATCTGAAGGATCCTCCTTCTCCCTTCTCCAGGGTACTCTGCATACGCAGGTAGAGAAAGAAACAATATATTCTGTACCTGTCAGGTTTTAAAGCAAAAGTCTGACACCAACTGTGACAGGATCGGCGCTGCGTCCCAAAGATGTTACCGGCGGGTTAGGAGTCTCCAGAGACTGGCTTGCAGTGACGCTACTGCACACTTATTAACAGAAAATCATTGCACTCAATTACCTGGCTGCAGACTGGCCCACAGCTGTGATTGTTGGCAGGGCAGAGTTAACTTCATCCTGCCAGCCTTACATTTCAGGGGCGTTTACAGTTGTTACCAAATATCACATGAAAGATAACAGAATAGTTATAGAAGCCACAATCAAATCCATTGGTAGTAAGAGCAAGTTCAAATGAAAAAAAATAAATGAGAAAATAATTTCGTTTGAGAGTGATGTCTCATCTCCATCTAAAATTCTCTCTCTCTCTCTCTCTCTCTCTCTCTCTCTCTCTCTGTGTGTATATATATATATATATATATATATATATATATATTGAACAGTGGGTGGGGCTTGCTGTTATCACATGACTTGAATGGAATGAGGAAAGGCTGTTCGGTACTGGCACATAGGATTCTCCAGGAAGCCCAAAGCTCAGGCTCAAAGCAAAGCAACTCAAAGCAACTCAAAGCCAGGTCAGGCACATTGAGAAACATGATAATAATAACAATTGCAAATGGCATGCATTCAAATGAGCTCCCTGCTCACTCCATTAGTATAGGGACTGATAGGAATTTACATGGAAGTGATAACCTTGTTCCTGTGTCTCAGACAATTTTAAAGTGGGTTCCAGTTGAACCCATGTCTGCCCAGCAGCGTCCTGCTTCCTGCCGCATCTCCACAGGTGTCAGCGCCCGTGGGGATGGAGGTGAAACTGGGTGGCGGAAATGAAACGTGCATGTCGCATCTGGAGCCGACCTGGAAAGCCGGCAGAGCCTGAGGATTCAAAGGCAGAACTCACCTCGATAAAGAAAGCACTGGGGCAGGGGCGTGTCTCTGCAGCTGAGCGGCGTCAGGTCTCGGGGCGAAGGAAGCTATCAGTGTTACGTACTTTTTCAAAAGCTGGTTCACTGACTCACCATGAAGTTAAAGGTCTCGGGTGAGTTTGAATGGCTTTTCCTCTACAGCGACGGACTGGGTTTTGCGCCGCCACTAATATATAGAATACATTTATTACTTAATAACGTTTTATTTTTTATTTTTAATTGACTTTGCTTCAAAACGGGGGTGACCTGGTCTGGTCAATCATGGCCTACCGATATTCAGAAATAGCGTTATTTGTCCTGGTTTCTTTGTGATGGTTAAAACAAAGCGTCTGCTAAATGACTAATTTAATAATAATAATAATAATAATAATAATAATAATATTTGCTAGCAACTATATACAGGCTTCAAGCAGTTATCGTGAAATTTAAAAGCGCATTGGTTAGCTCGAGTATGTACAACATTTTCACAGCTGTGCAATTTACCGTTCTTGAGAATAAGACTTTTTGAAAAATTGCTCAATTTCATTAAATCCAAGATGGCTGCCACACCATGTGACCAAAGGCATCATATTGACCACTGCACATCATCCCATAGTCCTCTACATCCGTGTCAAATTTTGTGCGTTTGGTGCAGCGATGATAAATTATAGGCAGTTTTAGTCATGATCACCGCTTTGACCTTTAGGAGAGGCTGAGGTCAAGGTACGTAACTGAAACGGCACAACGAAA
>CM072709.1:7189707-7205828 GCA_036884735.1 Huso huso | reverse complement strand
GTAACATGTTAAACCAGCGCTCAGTGTGTCACACCTGTAACATGTTAAACCAGCGGTCAGTGTGTCACACCTGTAACATGTTAAACCAGCGGTCAGTGTGTCACACCTGTAACATGTTAAACCAGCGCTCAGTGTGTCACACCTGTAACATGTTAAACCAGCGCCCAGTGTATAACACCTGTAACATGTTAAACCAGCGGTCAGTGTGTAACACCTGTAACATGTTAAACCAGCGCTCAGTGTATAACACCTGTAACATGTTAAACCAGGCGCTCAGTGTGTAACACCTGTAACATGTTAAACCAGCGGCTCAGTGTATAACACCTGTAACATGTTAAATCAGCGCTCAGTTATAACACCTGTAACATGTTAAACCAGCTCAGTGTATAACACCTGTAACATGTTAAACCAGCGGTCAGTGTGTAACACCTGTAACATGTTAAACCAGCGCTCAGTGTGTAACACCTGTAACATGTTAAACCAGCGGTCAGTGTGTAACACCTGTAACATGTTAAACCAGCGGTCAGTGTGTCACACCTGTAACATGTTAAACCAGCGCAGTGTATAACACATGTAACATGTTAAACCAGCGCTCAGTGTGTAACACCTGTAACATGTTAAACCAGCGCTCAGTGTGTCACACCTGTAACATGTTAAACCAGCGCTCAGTGAATAACACCTGTAACATGTTAAACCAGCGCTCAGTGTATAACACCTGTAACATGTTAAACCAGCGGCTCAGTGTGTAACACCTGTAACATGTTAAACCAGCGCTCAGTGTATAACACCTGTAACATGTTAAACCAGCTCAGTGTATAACACCTGTAACATGTTAAACCAGCGCTCAGTGTGTAACACCTGTAACATGTTAAACCAAGCGCTCAGTGTATAACACTTGTAACATGTTAAACCAGCTCAGTGTGTAACACCTGTAACATGTTAAATGGCGCTCAGTGTGTTAACACCTGTAACATGTTAAACCAGCGCTCAGTGTATAACACTTGTAACATGTTAAACCAGCGCTCAGTGTGTAACACCTGTAACATGTTAAACCAGCGCTCAGTGTAACACCTGTAACATGTTAAACCAGCGCTCAGTGTCGCACCGCCGCGGACCAAGCAGCCCATTGCAAGCTAACAAGCCAATATAGAAAGTGTCACATGACAATTGTTCGTGTGGTGTTTTAGCTTTCTCAATCATTTTCTTTAGAAACTTTATTTTTTTTTTTTTGATGGCGCACATTGTAAGTGATATTCTGGAAGACAGAGACCCCTTTTCAAAGCGCGTAGAAACAAGCAATCAGCAGCGACAGTGCTTCCCGGCAGCTTTTTGAGGAAATTCTCTTTTTATATTTATTTTCTGTTAACATTAGTTTATGGATAATCGTGTTTGCTTTTAAACCAATTAAATTGTTACAAAAAAAAAGACTATTCTATAGTCCATTCATTTTAATTCCGTGCATGGTCTTGTTGTACTAGTGCTCAAATACACACTCCCTTTTTTCTTTATATATTTACCAGAAACCTCGCTTAATATAATTTTAGGAAATGACATGTCAGCACTGTGCTTGCATCCAGAGCGCGTGTGAATTGCATGGGGTGTATCATTATACACAGAGTACAGGACAGATAGATAACGGGATGTGAGGTTCTGATTCATAGTGGTTGTTTTATAATGAAGTGTTTGCATCCTCCCCACTGCTCTGCTCAACATCCCCTCGGATACCAGCGGGGGAAGGGAGCGGTGAAAGAGAACACGAAAGTGAAAGTATTGCCAGATTCTACAAAACATCAAAACCCGAGCCTACAGTCACACGAACAAGGTTATATTCTGCAATCCTTCGTCATGCTGTAGTGCAGGCTTCATATAACACTATATTGTGCAAATACATACAATATTGGGTGTTCGGAAGAAGACTTTAACGGCACATTATTGTCGGTTCGTGATAGTTTATCAATCACAAGGGACGGTAAGTGTACATGGTTTCCGTTTATTTAGGCCCCTATCTGTTTGGTTGGTTGTTTGTCGCGTTTTTTCTGTCATACGTTTTCTGTTTGGTTGTTTGTTTAACTATTTTGTCGCCTTTTTTCTGTTATACGTTTTCTTTGTTGCCTTTATTTCAGAATTTACACTCATGGTGCTCGGACACGCCCAAACCACATGCCATGCCAAAAATATTTCCATGACCCTATATATAGAATGAACTAACTTTGCTTCAGAAAATACTACTATTATGGCTTCTGACAGACTTACGCGATGTCGTTTTGAAGTTTCTTTGACTACATGAGATGTTAAATAAAAGATCTAAATGATGTTCACCTAGTTGTTTTTTTTAAATGGTCTCAGTCCTAAAATTCTAGGAGATTCAAAACCTTTTAGTAATACAGAAACTCCACAAACCGCCGCTCGATTTTTCTTCCACTCTCGTAAAAAGAACCGCTAGAAACAGCAGATTTAGAAATATCACGTTTTTCTCTTTGTCAGTTTTTCATTAAGTATATGGGAAAACTACAAAGCGGTGTGTAATTCAATATATTAACATAACATTATTCAGCAGGTTTCATCGGACTTCATGAAGCAAAATTCATTCATTCTAGAGTGATGCAAAACTTTTGGCCAGAGCTATATGTACTAACTTCATAGATTCACCCTTCATGGAGTCGCACGCGGTCCCACAGCAGATGCGTGCTTTCCTCAACACGCCTGTTAGTTTTTTAGAACGTGTCACCCTTTCTCTAAAGACATTTAAAATATATGGGTTTGTTTCTTAAGCCCTGATGTTCAGTAAATCAAACTAGCAGCGTAATTCATATATCTTATCCGCTAATGTTAACGTTATTGATATTAATTATAATTTATAACTCTGTTCTGTGTGTGTGTGTGTGTGTGTGTGTGTGTATATATATATATATATATATATTTCTGTAAGTGGACCTCAAGCCCTCTGCCTTTTTCTACCCCCGCTCACTGGATTCTTCCCATACTCTGTCCAATATACCTGACCCTGTGATTGTTTTATAGGAATGAGAGGAGCAGGGTGTTTGCTGAGATCTGAAGGGATCCTCCTTCTCCTTCTCCAGGTGTACTCTGCATACATGAGGTGAGAGAAAGAAACAATATATTCTGTACCTGTCAGAGTTTTAAAGCAAAGTCTGACACCAACTGTGACAGGATCGCTTCGTCCCAAGATGTTACCGGCAGGGATTCGAGTCTCAGAGACTGAAGCTGCAGTGAAAGCGCTGCACTGCACACTTATTAACAGAAAATCAATTAGCACTCAATTACCTAACTGCAGACTGGCCACAGCTGTGATTGTTGGCAGGGGCAGAGTTAACCCCATCCCTGCCAGCCTTACATTCCCAGGCGACTTACAGTTGTTACCAAATATCACATGAAAGATAACAGAATAGTTATAGAATACAATCAAATCCGTGGTGAAGTAAGAGCAAGTTCAAATGAGAGAAAATAAATGAGAGAAATAATTCGTTTGAGGTGATGTCTCATGTCTCCATCCTAAAATTCTCTCTCTCTCTCTCTCTCTCTCTCTCTCTCTCTCTCTGTGTGTATATATATATATATATATATATATATATATATATTGAACAGTGGGTGGGGCTTGCTGTTATCACATGACTTGAATGGAATGAGGAAGGCTGTTCAGTACTGGCACATAGGATTCTCCAGGGAAGCCCAAAGCAGCTCAAAGCAGCCCAAAGCAACTCAAAGCAGCTCAAAGCCAGGTCAAGGCACATTTGAAACATGATAATAAGTAACAATTGCAAATGGCATGCATTCAAATGAGCTCCCTGCTCACTCCATTAGTATAAGGACTGATAGGAATTTACATGGAAGTGCCTAACCTTGTTTCCTGTATCCTCAGACAATTTTAAAGTGGGTTCCAGTTGAACCCATGTCTGCCCATGTGGGGAGCAGCGTCCTGCTTCCTGCCGCATCTCCACAGGTGTCAGCGCCCGTGGGGGATGAGGTGAGCTGGGAAAAACGGAAATGAAGCCGTGCATGTCTACGCATCTGGAGCCGACCTGGAAAGCCGGCAGAGCCCTAGGATTCAAAGGCAGAACTCACCTCGATAAAAAAGCACTGGGGCCGGGGCGTGTCTCTGCAGCTGAGCAGCGTCAGAGTCTCGGACGAAGGAAGCTATCAGTGCGATACTTTTCAAAGAGCTGGTTCACTGACTCACCATGAAGTTAAAGGTCTCGGGTGAGTTTGAATGGCTTTACCTCTACAGCGACGGACACAGGTTTTGCATCGCCACTAATATATAGAATACATTTATTACTTAATAACGTTTTTTATTTTTATTTTTAATTGACTTTGCTTCTAAAGGCAGGGTGACCTGGTCTGGTCAATCATAGGCCTACCGATATTCAGAATAGCGTTATTTGTCACAAGTTTCTTTGTGATGGTTAAAACAAAGCGTCTGCTAAATGACTAATTAATAATAATAATAATAATAATAATAATAATAATAATATTTGCTAGCAACTATACAGGCTTCCAAGCAGTTATCGTGAAATTTAAGCGCATTGGTTAGCTCAGTATGTACAACATTTTTCACAGCTGTGCAATTTACCGTTCTTGAGAATAAGACTTTTGAAAATTGCTCAATTTTCATTAAATCCAAGATGGCTGCCACACCATGTGACCAAAGGCCGCCATATTGACCACTGCACATCATCCCATAGTCCTCTACATCCGTGTCAAATTTTGTGCGTTTTGGTGCAGCCGATAAGAAGTTATAGGCAGTTTTAGTCATGCATCACCGTTTGACCTTTAGAGAGGTCAGAGGTCCTGATGATGACATTTTTCATAGAGCACATGACTTCCCTATCGTGTTCCATTATAACTATGACCCTGTCGCACGCTCTAGGAGTTACAATTTCAACGTAAATTCCAATATAGCGCCCGGCAGTGTGAGCAATCTGTTTCAATCTTCAGCAGTTATTACTTTACCTTGGTCTGTGCAATTGTGTTGACATTGAAGAGCATAAGTGCAACAGTGTTCTTGTTATGGGTTGCAAAGTTTTTTACAATTATCAATATGGCCATAAACCATGTGACCAAAATGTGTCATTTTCATATCACCAGTACTTCACGTGAGTCTCTATGGTCATATAAAGTTTCGTGACTGTAGTGTCTTGCACCTTGGATTTATGCACGAATGTATGAAAATAGCGCGGCCATCAAGCGGTTGTTTCGCGCCGCGGTCATGTTTTGTAACAAAAAAGCGTAGATTTTACAAATGGTAGAAAAGGACCTGGTCATGAACATGCGTGCCAATTTAGGTGTCGATTGACGTTGTGTTTTTAAGACAAGAAGATTGTTGAATATTTGGCGTCAATCCAGCGTAGCGAGCAAAATAATTGTTCAATCGACCTCGATTGAACATATTTTTTATAGGCCATTGCTGCACTATCTGCTGCCATTGTCACAGTTCCACCTTAAGTTGTTTTTAACGGCAAGAGTTTTGAAAAATTCCCCAAATTTCCACAAGATCCAATATGGCGGTCGAACCATGTGACTTTTTCATTCAGGGGCCAGTCTGGTTGTCCAGCCATGGCATCTACTTACGTATGTGTTTTCATAACTCTAGATGATGTTTGGGAAGAAAATAAATAATAATAATAATAATAAACACAGCAATAACAATAGGCTTCCAGCCTTTGGCTTGGAAAGCCTAATAATAATAATAATAATAATAATAATAATAATAATAATAATAATGGGCTAATGGCATACTGCGTGTGACACGTACAATCTGATTAGTGACGTCAAACCCCTCCTCCTCTTTTTGTGTCCGCAGCTCTCGGGAGATCCCCGCGCTTCAGTCTGGCTGGCCGGCTGGACAGTGACGTCACTCTGCAGTGTGACTCGGAGGGCTGGTTTCCTAAGCCGGACCTGCAGTGGAGGAATGTGAAGGTGCTGATTTAACAGGGGGGCTGTTCTCACTGAAGCCAGGAGCAGGCGGGCTCTTCACTCTCCAGAGTGCTCTGCAGATATCTCCGGAACAGGAGGCCGCCAGGGGTCATCTGTCTTATAAGACACGGGAAGGAGGGGAGAGTCCTGCAGACCCGAATCCACATCAGAGGTCAGTCAAACCTGCTACTTTTTTCTGTACCAGTTGGAAAATTCCTTTCAGTCCTGACTTTTATCCAGGATGACTTACAGGTGTTACAGGGCAGTACAGGGTTACAGTAAGATTAATATTTAAATACAGTGTGCGTTTTACAGTAAGTGCAAATAATACTACGACTAGAATACATTATGAACTAGGGTGCAACAAGTTAGGATTACAACAAGTTATATATCTACAATGACATTTAAACCCATAGACTGACAACCCTTTGCCTCCTTTCTCACTAAATATCTTGGGCTCCATGAATAGATACCCCCTCCCTCCCTTTCAAATGCAGGCATTTTAATGAGACAGTGAGTCACCCCCCCCCAAGTGCAGTGACACCTCAAAATGTTTCCTATCAATGAAAGCAAACCAATTGACTGTAAATACTGCTATCAACGAAATGAAATGATTGTCAGAAACCCTGGACTGTTCAAATCAATGATCTTGTGTCCTGTTCTTGAACCCTGGACTGTGCAAATCCAATGATCTTGTGTCCTGTTCTTGAACCTTGGACTGTGCAAATCCAATGATCTTGTGTCCTGTTCTTGAACCCTGGACTGTGCAAATCCAATGATCTTGTGTCCTGTTCTTGAACCCTGGACTGTGCAAATCCAATGATCTTGTGTCCTGTTCTTCTGCAGGTGAATTCTTCTCCTGGTGGCCCCCTCATGGAAGGGCTTGTCAGTGTTTTATAGTTTGTCTCAAAACTCTTTGCCTTGTGCATCTCTGCTGGCCGTGTACTACTACAGGAAGAAAGAAGGTAGGATTTTATCAACAGCAAATACTGCAGATAACTTCAATGCTGTGTAGTGCAATGCACTCTGTTACTAGATTTGAATGAATGCAAGATTGAAACATGAAAATATTCACTCTGAAGCTTTGCAGAAAAATATTATTCAACTCTACAGCTGTGGCCAAAAGTTTTGCATCACCCTCCCTTATATAGAATGAACTCACTCAGCTTCATAGAGTCCAATAAGCTGCTGAATAATGTTCCCTTGTTAACATATTGAATTACACACCCTCTATATAGCTAATATGTAGAGATGATTATATTGTAATATGTTCCTTTTGTTTCAGCCACCGAGGAAATTCAGAGACAGAATCTTTTAGCAGGTAAAGTGAATTCATTAAACAAATTCACACATAATGTAAACTGGTGTACATGAGTCAGCACTCGTATATCCAGCTCTCAATAATACCTCATCACTGTAATCTGTCATAGTGGCACGGGGCAGACCAACAGAGTAGAACAGGGGTCCAGTGGTTAAAGAAAGGGGCTTGATGCCAGGAGGCTCCGGGTTCAATCCCAGCTCAGCCACTGACTCACTGTGTGAGACACTTAGCAAGTCACTGAACCTCTGTGCGCTCCGTCCTTCTGATAGGGGCAATCAAACAAACGAGCTCCTATTGGAAGTGACTCTGCAGCAGCAGCAGCAGTTGTTGATGATGATGCAGTTCACCCCCCTAGTCTCTGTAAGTCGCTTTGGATAAAAGCGTCTGCTGAATGACTGAAATAAGAGTAGAATTTTGCAAATGGCAGCAAGCAGAGACTCCAGGGGGCGTGCCAAGACAGAAACGGTCAATCAGAGGGCAGAACTCAGGTAAGATGAATGCAATTCGAGCAGGTGAGCCCCTTTTAAATATTCTACTCATAAAACTCTCCTTTCTTTCAGAGTCTCACGATGACCTTAGTCAAAAATAAGTAAGATTTTCTTTTTTTAAATGCAGTAATCACTTTAATTTGATCAAGCTATATATACCCTGTTAGGATAAAGAAGATCTGGATTTGTTTCAGAGCATTTTACAGCACTGGGGATTCCAAAAGTGCTGCATCACGTGATAGGCTGTAGGTTTATTCACATCCATCCCAGGCCAGTAGAGTCTGAGAGTCTAGTTATTTAGCCACTGCAGCCTCTAAACATAGAAACAAAGTTGTTGAAATGTTTGTCTGTTTTACTGAGATTAATATGCACCACATCACTCACAATACATACTGCTGTAGATTGACAGCACTGAAGACATTGCCAGGGCTGTTATTGACTGGTATTGAAACTCTTCTATTTTTTCTCAACAGAATCCAAAGGATTTGCCCTCAAATCAGGTAAACTTGACTTTCTTAGTTTTTTTCTAAGTTAGTTGTTTTTACCTGTGCAGAATTTCTAAATGGAGTTCTGGATGAACTGCCTGTAATCTCACAAGATCCACTTAAACAGACAGGAGAAGAAACAGACACTTTCAATATCTCTCTCTCTCTCACACACATTACACTGAGGAAGGCATTCACAGAAACGCTTGGCTTGGGTTCTTATAGTGTAGTAATTAATACTGTAATGTGTATTACTCTAAAATAAATGAGTTATGAATGAACTGTGTGCAGAATTATTTAACAGCATTATTTCCCTCTGTCTCTGTTTTATTTCTGATAGAATGGAAGCAGATCCAAGCTGAATCAGGTAACTTTTTTTTTTTTTCTAAAACCAATCAGCCACTTACTTTTGTCTACGAAGGTATTTCTTAATAACATTGAAGATAGAGAGCGCTGTCATTCACAATACAGAATTGTTATTCCAAAGTGTGATTTGCAGCATTTTGTGTGAATGGAAATAATGTTAATTAATGTTACAAAACTAGCAACAAGCAGGCATTGAATTGACATGACATTGTTACCAGTGTTTGTAGTATTAACAGTTTACTGTGCATGGTGAAATGTATTAAGAGCTGCATCTCATTCTGGATTCTCTCTAGCATCTATTCAAATTCAGCTGCAGAATGGCTGTGCAAACAGCACTATTGCAAATGATGCCGCGTTGCTAAGCAGATACTTGAAATAAGGAATTCACTAAAAGTTGTTGTATTATTTAGGGTTAAACACAGCTCTGGACAAAAGTTTTGCATCACCTACAAGTTTAGGATTGAGACATAATTAAAAAAAACTATATAAACATAAGTTAGATCTTTAATTTAACATCATGATGTAATCAAAATAAACTACTTAATGATATTACAAAAAAAATAATAAAAAAGGCTACTGGAAGCCATAGTAGCAGTACAGTAAGTAATTTATGTTAGATTTCAAAATGTCAGTTATTTTTATTAAGTATCTGGGAAAACTACAAAACTGTGTGTAATTCAATATGTTAACATAACATTATTGAGCAGGTTTACATTCGACTTTATGAAGCAAAATTAGTTCATTCTATATTGAGGGTGATGCAAAACTTTTGGCCAGAGCTGTAGTTTCTTCATCATATAAAGCACTTGTATAAACATCATAAATGATCTTATAAATGAATCCATCCATAGTAAAATATATCTATTGCTGTACATTAAAAATCTATGTCTATTAACATTGATGATTAAGGGTGCTTGCTTCTCATCTCCAGTGGCTGTGACTCTGGACCCTGATACAGCACACTGTCGCCTCACTGTGTCTGAAGATGGGAAACGTGTGAAAAATGACTACAATGACAAGAATGTCCCCAATACTGAACGGAGATTTGATCAACAGCACTTTGTGCTGGGCAGGGAGGGGTTCACCTCAGGGAAACGCTACTGGGAGGTGGAGGTGGGGAAGAGGGATAACTGGACACTGGGTGTGGCCAGCGAGTCTGCCAGGAGGAAAGGAGTTTTAGATCTGAGTCCAAAGGAAGGTTACTGGGTGCTCCAGTTAATGTTTGGACATGATCTCAGTGTCTTGACCGACCCCGTGACCCCTCTCAAGGTGCTGCCCCCCCTGAAGGTCGGGGTGCATCTGGATTATGAAGAGGGCAAGCTCTCCTTTTACAGGGTGGAGGATCGTTGTGTTATTCACACCTTCCTGGGGAAATTCTCTGGGAAACTCTTCCCTTTATTTGATCCAGGAGAAGAAGGTGAAGAACTTGTGATCCTGAACAAAGATACAAAGAACAAAGATCAATCAGATAATTCTGTTTCACTCGAAATGGGACCCGACAAAACTGGGATGTAATTCTTTTTTGCTTCATTATCAACAAAATTGAGAAAAACTAACATTGTCAGTTATATATAACAATACAATGCGACTAAATGTTGTATTTTCTGGAAATAAAGGTGAAGATCTAAATGAAGTTCCTATAGTTTTTTTTATATATCCTATTAGAATGCAGCAAGATTTTATTTGAAATATTTAGACTCGTATTTCCTCAATCAGATATCCTGCTTGCATATTCATATTAGATTTGCTGGTTTAAGAGTGGTCTTGGTTTGTATAGAAAAGACACACGGATGAATGCTCGCTTTTCCATGTAGTTGATATTTACACTGAAGCTGGAATATCACCTGGATATTATTGCTGGCTGAGATTAATGTTCTGACTTGTGCTATATTGATGCTAATCTTCTTTTACATCATTTCATTGTATTTTACTAACTTTTTGATAAAATTAAGATTACATATTTAACAATACACTGTATTCTGTATTATATCTGGCTGTGTGATACAGTGTATAACTATAACAGGTTGTGCTTTGTTTCTTGTTTCTGTTTCTACTGTTCTGTGTGTTTTAAATACAGCAGCACCCTAAATAAAGGAATGCCATTGTAACCATGACTACAGGGGGTTCATTCATTCACTGCAGACTTCAATGACAGTTTTCTCAGGTGCTAAAGCACCCTTACAGATGCAATTATTAAAAAACACGAACACAAATAAAACCACGACAGTTCTGGGATTTTGAGAAACATGCTTCTTCGCAAAGTCTACGGCATTAACTATAGCCAGGTGTGAAAAACAAACTAAAAGAACAGTATTTTAAGTATTTACCAGGTATTTCACTTAATCACTAACTGTACTTAGATTTTAAATAAAGATTTAATTGCTAACGACAAAAAGGTGCTTCAAAATTTTGAAATGTGTACTTTCTGATAGAATTTATAAATATTGAACACGGGTATCACAAAATCAACATTTAAAGTCAACAGGACAAATTAAATCTGAAACGTTAAATCTGGGAATCTAACAAATAAATCTGAAAAAAATAAATGGAACTTAAGTCTTTATTTTACACTCAGCATCCAACATTTCAATAACAGATCAAGCCGAAATTCATGATCTCTCAGCATTTTAAAGTAAGTGCAATCTTTGTTGTTAGAAATTCAATCTGAAAAAATAATTCGGAAAAATTCAAATGCATTCCCTCATCCAGATGAAGACAACAATTAACAAGTTTGTGTGTCTGTTTTTAATTTATTGGCCTAATTAAACATTTATATATATATATATATATAATTGCTTTTCTTCAACTGACAATCTGAAACAAACACATAATTTAATATATAAAACATTTGTTGCTTTGAAGCAGCATCATATGTGTAGTGTATTATAAAAAGTGTAGCGTTCCTCAATGAATGGATTGGGAACTTGGCGCCTGCAGTGTTTTGTGACGCTTGTTCTGTCTCTTCAGGCGGGTCCTCATGTTCAGGATGATCTTCTGCCTCTCAAATCTACAAAATCAAGCCACCCTATCCCTAACCCAACCCCAACCATAACCTTGAGGAACCCCTGCCCTAAACCTAACCTCAAACCCAGTACCTAACCCTAACCCAACCCCAACCTTGAGGAACTCCTGCCCTAAACCTAACCTCAAACCCAGTACCTAACCCTAAACCTAAACCTAACCCTAACCCAACCCCAACCCCAACCTTGAGGAACCCCTGCCCTAAACCTAACCTCAAACCCAGTACCTAACCCTAAACCTAACCCTAACCCAACCCCAACCTTGAAGAACCCTGCCTAAACCTAACCTCAAACCCAGTAACCCAACCCTAAACCTAACTCTAACCAACCCCAACCTTTGAGGGACCCCTGCCCTAAACCTAACCTCAAACCCAGTACCTAACCCTAAACCTAACTCTAACCCAACCTCAACCTTGAGGAACCCTGCCCTAAACCTAACCACAAACCCAGTACCTAACCTTAAACCTAAACCTAACCTCAACTCCAACCCAACCTTGAGGTGAACCTGTCTAAACCTAACCTCAAACCTAGTACCCAACCCTAAATCCCAACTCTAACCTCCTAACCCAACCCCAACCTTTGAGGAACCCTGCCCAAACCTAATCCTCAAACCCAGTACCTAACCCCAACCTAACCTAACTCTAACCCAACCCCAACCCAACCTTGAGGAACCCTGCTCGAACCTAACTCTCAAACCCAGTACTAACCTTAAACCTAACCCTAACCCAACCCCAACTCTTGAAGAACCCTTGCCCTAAACCTAACCTCAAACTCAGTACCTAACTCCTAAACTCAACCCTAACCCAACCCCAACCTTGAGGAACCCCTGCCTAAACCTAACCTCAGACCCAGTCGTAACCTAAACCTAACTCTAACCCAACCCCAACCTTGAGGAACCCCTGCCCTAAACCCTCAAACAGTACCCTAACCCTAAACCTAACCCTAACCTTAACCTTGAGCAACTCCTGCCCTGAAACCTAACCCAAAACCTAACCATTAAGAACCATCTGAAGCCCTCAGGACACTTTCTAGGGGATATTCCTGAGTGCTGCTTGGCACCTGGATGCCTTGCTAATCGTTGGTGTGTCACCAATACACTTAGGAAGGAAACCCAGGCCAGAAAGGTCATGTGAGTTCAAGGTAGGGTTGCCAACTGGACCGATAATTCCGGACATTGTATGACGGGTCATGGTTTTATTTTTTTAACACGCCTGTAAACCATAAATGAATTGATTTTTAAATAAACCGCATTACAGTGCGTGTTGAATTGCAGCGGTGATCTATGAAAATACTACGATTCCATTGTATAGAATCATGCACTCACCCGCCCTTCTCTCTCGTTTAACCTTGTGGTTAAGTGTCGCCACTTAAAGCCAGGCAACGCCACATGGTGGAGGAGCTACGGGCACCAGGTCCCGGAAAAATATGTGAGGGAAGAATATTTCCCAAACACCTCAGGTACTGTACACGCTGTCCTATAGTTCTTAACAATTACCATTAACCTTTTCTTTCTATTTCAGGTTCGTTGATCTAGAGCCCACATAGCATAGCTGAGACCAAGGCGACACAGGTAGAACTTTACAAAATATATAATTTTACTTTAGAAAAAAATAAAAACAGGGAACTCAAATTTAAAACCAATAAAATATTGCATGCAAAGGGGGGGGGAGAGAGAGAGAGGAAAGTCAAAAAGAAGATTTAAACAGTTTTCCAAAAAATAAAATAAACAAAGGAGAAAAGGTCTGTAGTGTTACAAGGTAAGGCTGCAACTGTGTTATATTGAAGTCTGATGTTATCAAACTCCTGTATAGCCAGCAGCGCGTGTCCACAGCAAACTCCCATATGTTTGTGCCGTCAGGTGCAGTGGTACCGTGAATGAAAAATAATGTCCAAACAGCGTTGTCTCCCAAAAACAGTCTGTGTATTTTAGTAACAACAACAAAAGTAATCCACCCTTTACCAACGATGGTATTTGAGGGGCGGGCGGGGGCAGGGGGCGGGGGCCGGGGGTACGGCAGGCTTTTAATCCAAAACAAAAGCCAACAAAACTCGATTTTGTCCGTCCCGGTCCTCCGTGCACGGCAGTGTGCGAGCTCGAGTCCTGGGAGACGTAGTGCCGGTGAGTGCGGTGCAGAAACGCGCTCCTGTCTGCCGGTCCGGCTCACTCCTCCTCTACAACGGTAAACAAACAAAAAGACAAACAGTACAGGCTCCGGCTGTCTGTACACATCAGCAAGGCAGAGTATTGACGTAGCTGCTTCCCCTTTGTATCCACAAAGCCCTCCCTGCCATGATTTCTCCAATCGAGGGCCGTCCCGCAGCTGATTGCAATGGAGTCTTTCCGGGTACATTCAACTACGCGCTGCCCCCAATAGGATCACCTTCCAGTTTCTGCCTACCGTCAAAGCAGTCCATCTAGGAGACAGCATACCACCGTCCTTACACAGCGTCCTTTCCGATCGGGAGGGAGATTTACAACATCGACTCTCTCTCTATCACAGTTTGTAACAAATACACAAAGATGTTTCCAAGAACTGGTCAGTGCACCACGATAAAAATATTAAAGCACTGCAAACGTGAAAAAAATGCCAGGACTCACACAAAAAATAAAATTGCAGCAGCAACAGGTCAGTCTTTACAATAGCAGCGCTCCCTCTTCCTAATTTCAGTTCCTTTCGAGGAATTCAACTTAAAACAGTACATCCTCTTTTATGTTCCCCATTTTCTTCTTACCCCGTTCTTTGCTTATTTCTTTATGTTACATTCTGTGTTGCTTCATTCCCGTCCTCTGTATTCCATCTCGGCATATATCCTACAGCAGGTCGATTCGCTATCTTCTTTCTTTGTGTGTTTTATGTTTGTTCTGGCTTGTCCGTCCTTCCTTCCTTCCTTCCTTCCTTCCTTCCTTCCTTCCTTCCTTCCTTCCTTCCTTCCCTTCTTCCTTTCTTACTTCCGTCCTTCCTTCCTTCCCTCCTTCCTTCCCTCCTTCCTTCCTTCCTTCCTTCCTTCCCTCCTTCCTTCCCTCCTTCCTTCCTTCCTTCCTTCCTTCCTTCCTTCCTCCCCTCCTTCCCTCCTTCCTTCCTTCCTTCCTTCCTTCCCTCCTTCCTTCCTTCCTTCCTTCCCTCCTTCCTTCCTTCCTTCCTCCTTCCTTCCTTCCTCCTTCCTTCCCTCCTTCCTTCATTCCTTCCTTCCTTCCTTCCTTCCCTCCTTCCTTCCTTCCTTCCTTCCTTCCTTCCCTCCTTCCCTCCTTCATTCCTTCCTTCCTTCCCTCCTTCCTTCCTTCCTTCCTACCTTCCTTCCCTCCTTCCCTCCTTCCTTCCCTCCTTCCTTCCTTCCTTCCTTCCTTCCTTCCTTCCTTCCTTCCGTGGGTCCGTGGGTCCGTGGTCCGTGGTTCTTCATTTTTTCCGTCTCTGCTTCGTTTGTTTCAGCTGCCTTTTAAATAACCAGATCCATTAATTTGCTATATGCAGCCCCAGTGGATAATTGACACTTAATTAACAATACGTGCATCCCACACGGCGATTCCCGTTAGAGCGTGACAAAATAATTAATACCCAAATACAAATAAGTCATCGTGCATACAGAATAAAAAGAGAAACTTTGGAAATGAAGTGAGTGTATAGAAAAAGAAGAAAAAAACGAAATAGTACACGTGATCAAAGAAAAAAAGGAAATCACTTGGTGACACTCGCATCTCCTGTGGGACCGCGTGCGACTCCATGAAGGGCCAATCTATGAAGTTAGTACATCCATCCATCCATCCATCCATTCATCATCATTAACCGCTTACTCCTTTACAGGGTCGCGGTGAGCCGGAGCCTAACCCGGCATACACAGGGCGCAAGGCGAGACTACACCCTGGACGGGACGACAGTCCATCGCATGGCGTTAGTACATACAGCTTTGGCCAAAAATTTTGCATCACTCTAGAGGATGAATTCATTTGGCTTCTGAAACCGTGTGAATAATGTTACGTTAACATATTGAATTACATGACGATTTGTATTTTCCCCACAATGAAAAACTGACAAAAAAATGAAAATCTAATATGAAATACTACTGTACTAGTATGCTTCCGGTCGGCTTTTGCGGTATCATTTTGACTACATGATCAATCAATCAATCAATCTATATTTTATATAGCGCCTTTCATAGTGGATCACCATCACAAAGCGCTTTACAAGATGCAGTAACTACAAGAAAATCTATAAAACTGCATAATACATTATATATAGTAAAAAAAAAAGCATAATACATGAAATAGTAACATCAACACAGCAGCTAATAGCAGATATCAGGCTTAAAGAGAATGGAAAGCAAAGAGAACAGGCGGGTCTTGAGGGTTGATTTGAAGCGAGCGACGGTGGGAACATCATGCACTGAAGCTGGGAGAGAGTTCCAGAGAGTCGGAGCCATGAAGCTTTATATATTAATTACTTTGGTGGTCAAGTTAAATACTTGGAAATGATTAATTTGGTCGTTTTGTGGTTTCGTGTCTCAACTTACA
>CM072709.1:7172207-7184707 GCA_036884735.1 Huso huso | reverse complement strand
CCAGGAATGTCAATGGCTCCTTCCTCTCCTTCTTAGCTGATTGAATTTGTTGCCAGATCACATTGATGTGTTCTAAGCAACCTGGGGAAGCCTGGAATGCCCGCTTTTTGTATTGAAGTGTCAATGAAGCAGTTCTTTAATAGGTAAGCTGACAATCTCTGAGCAATAATGCTGAAGAAAATCTTTGCCTTCTCTTAATGGGGGAAACGGGAATGAAACTGACTGATGCTTGTAGAATCTTTTTCTTTAGGTATAAAAGACTCCACCTGCTCGGCGCCATGCTCTTGGTACAACCTGTTTTTTCCATGCCACTTTCATCAATTTCCACAGAATTCATAGAACTCCTGAAGCACTCTTGTACACTCTGTCGGAACTCCATTAGGCCCTGGAGATGATGAAGCCCTTGCTTTTTTTCACAGCTTGCTCTATTTCTTTCCACTTAGGTACAGTCCTCCATTTGGTATTCTGGTGGATTGATAGGTGGGATGTCTAGCGGAATTGACATAGGCTCCTGCCTTTTGAATCTGTATGTGTTTCCTCCAAATATCTCAGCTCAACCTTAGATGCTTTTTATTGTGCCATTCTTCTCACTGGTGATATATATATATATATATATATATATATATATATATATATATATGTAATTATTATTATTTTTTAAGTTGTCATCAATGGTTTTTATCCCGGTTTTCTCCCCAGTTTGGAATGCCCAATTGTTATTTGTATCCTGGTTCACCGCTGCAACCCCCCCGGGACACACAGAAACGGAGGCTGAAACACGCGTCCTCCGAAATGTGTTCCTGCCAAGCTGTCATTTTTCGCACTGCGGATCCACAAGCGAAGCCACCAGACCTATAGTGCCCGAGGACAACACAGATCTGAAAGGCATCACTGTGGACCCGCAGGCGCCCTGTCAGCCACAGGGGGTCGCTGGTGCGCGGTGAACTGTGGATTGCCCTGCCGACCTAAGCCCTCCCGAGCCTGGATTTGAACCTGCGATCTCCAGGGGCCGGTTTTTCAAAACTATGAATCTGAATAACAGTGATCCGGATTTTGTTTTCCTATCTATTTTGTGTTCTGGATTTCTTTTATCTGGATCGTTTTGATCAGTTTTTTTCAGAAAATGTAATTGCTGGATTACTTGCATCCACATTACAAATTATGCTTCCGAAATTCGTTTTGTTTTCAAAGGAATCTCGATCACAAAATCTAGGATTACAAAATCTGCATCACTTGATCCAGATTACGCCGTGTTACTTTCCCTAGCCCTGTATACAGGTCTGCAGTGTTGAAATACTTCAAACTAAATGGCCATGTGACCATTCATGCTGTCCCTTTGGACGAAAAAAACTGTCCAAAGTTCTGTGCTTCTGCATTTTCAATCGAGATGCAATGTTTGCTTGGTTTTCCAACATCGTTAAAAACGGCTATCTAGCACTGTTACACAACCTCAAATAAACAGGGTTTCACTTAAACAATGCATTCCATACATATTTGTTACAAATCTGATGAGCTATACTTCTTTAAACAAAATGTAAATACTTAAAAAAAAACAGAACACGAATTACTCGTGTCTCTTTATCTAGCCTGTAGCTGTGTGTGGCGTGACAGTGCAGATTAGACAACCACGAGCTGATCATGCGATCGTCACCCGGATTGTGCCAAAGAATCATAGAACACAAAGGAAATCGAGGAAACAAAAAGGAAACAGTGGTCAAGACTTGATATGATTTGGGCACAAAATGCTCGCCCTGTTCCGGAGTCGCGGGGGAAGGAAACGTAACGCTCCAGATACCGCAGCACCGCACGCACACGCACACACACACGCACACACGCACACACACACACACACACACACACACGCACGCACACAGAGGAACCTGAAAATTAGCTTCTCCGGTCCATTTGAACGGAAGTGGCTTTTATCTACGCATCTATAACCAGCGTCCATAGACTTGCATCATAGAGGCGCAATGTGATTCTGTATTAACCGCAGCCCTTCATCCAGAGCCTCACCCAGCACACACACAGCTTTCACAGGTTTGTTCATTTATGGATTTCTCCTCTTTCTTGTGTCACAGAAGCCTCTTTTGAAGAGGGTTTATACGTTGCGTTAGCTGCTGTTTTGGTGATTTTACAGGTAGTAATCCTCTGGTGTGCTTGTTGTAAACGTAATGTATTCTTTATATATTCTTATGATTTATAGTCATAACTGTATCCTCACCATGAGTAGCTCAATGCGCTGCTAGAGAGTTTAGAGGAGGAAAGGGATAATGTACCGAATTAACATGAAAAATAAATACACAAATACATAAATTAATACATAAACAAATATAGAAATAAATAAATACATGTCTGTATATTTATTTATTTCGACATGTATTCATTTTATTTATTTATTTATGCATTAATGAATTTATTTTTCTTTTTGGTATAAAATATCATCCATAATCGAAACTATAATTTAATACAGTAACTAATTTCATACAATATACATTTAAAATAGGCTACATTAAAATCGGAGTTTTCTAACTTTATTTTGTTTTCTCTCTGTCCTGAGGTACTTTATTTTATCATTGTGTTCTATTAAATGTATCTTCTCTTGTTTCTTCGTGTCTCATGAAACTCGCAGCTGTTTTGTCAGAGTGGCTCTGAATATCTAACGTGTCTCCCGACAGTCTGAAACTCGCTGGCTCCGTCTGTTTGAACCCAACTCTTAACCCGAACGCTGTTTCCATCATAAAATGAAAAACTTTTCTGCTGTTTTCCGACAGGTGGAGCGGGCGCAATTTACTAAAGGCACCGGAACAACTAATCAGTATTTAAATGAGGAACCTCTATGTTAATGACAGCTTTTACGTCATTTCAGGATTTCAGTCACCTGACAGGTGGGATCGAAAGGTATTAAAGGCGGAGAAAACAAAACAGCCGCGTGTTTCAGGAGATACGGAGAAACAAGAGAGGATACATTTCACAGAACACAATAATAAAGCAAAGAGAGGAAACAAATATATACTGGATTAAATTATAGTTTCGCTTATGCAGGATATTTTATGCCAAAATGAAAGATAAGTAAATAAATTAATTAATACATAAATACATTTATTTATGTATTCGTTTATTAATTTATTTTTCATGTTATTTCAATACTCTCTTCATTTGCATAACATTCCTCATAAAAAGCCCGACGGTCTGAAAAGCTTTGATATTCAGGGCAAGTAAATGGAAAGCCAGTAGCGAGCATGCGCAGTACAAAAAGAAGCAAAAACTGTCGAGAAGCAAAAATTGAGTGAACACCGGAACACAAACCTGTCCTTGTTTTCTGTTTTAGCCCGAGAGCCCAAGAGACAGAGAACAGGTAAGTGTTTAAATAATCTGCAGAAAGAAAGTTTCCATTTCAATCTCCCTTTATCAGAAACCCTAGCAGTTCTAATTCTAAATGCTCTGCAGTGTGTTTGGAGAATATTAAAGAGTTACAAACACACGTCTCTGTTGTGATTGAACTACATTTAAAACTGAAATGAAGGAATGCTGTACCGCTAATGAAATGATTTCTCTTTTTCATTCCTAGATGATGAAGAACCTCAACAGGACCGTAAGAATATTTATTTTATTTTTTAATAATCTCGTCTTTCTTTCCTCAGTTCTTCACATTGATGATACAGTAGTACCTAGAAGTATAATAATATCAACCATTGGATTCCTGTTTGTATTATTTTCTCATTATGAATAATAGCATCGCTGGTTCTCTGTGTGTCTTGAATTGCATGAGTTAATGAACCAGAACACAAGCTAAACTTGTCATTGTTTTCTGTTTTAGATATTTTAAAAAGAGGGTATGAGACACTGGGAAAAGGTAAGTGTATAAATAATCTGCAGAAAGAAAGTTTCAAAAAATGATAGAATGCTGTATCGCTAATGAAATGACGACAAAATAATGCATTGGGCAACGCCCATTTTTGGTCTTGTATTAATAATGTAACTAATGCAATGAAATCTAGTCACATCACCCTTAATGATGAATCTCAACTGTTCTAAACTAGCAAAACTAACCAAGCTGTCTTTGTTTGTGTCTTTTAGAAAAGGAGGATCTTCAGAAGCAAAATGGCGAGATTAATACATTCATCTCAATATTCTTTTTATTAAACTATTGTATTGAATCACATGAATTCATGAGCTAAAATACAAACTCAACTTTTCATTTTCTATCTTTTAGAGACTTTAAAACAGGAGAAAGAGACAGTTGAAGCAGGTAAGATCATTGTAATCCATATGAAGGCAGTCTGAACAATTTCAAATGCAATTGATCAGAAACACGTTATTATTTTAATAAAGTAACACTGAAAACCAATTGAAGGGAAAATATTAAATAGTTCTGATCTCTGTTGTGATTGAACTACATTGAAAACTGAAATGAGGGAATGCTGTACCGCTAATGAAATGATCGCAAAATCATCCATTGGACAACGTGTTTGATCATTGGGACCGTTTTTGGTCTTATATGTATATTAATAATGTAACTAATGCAATGAAATCTAGTCATATCACCCTTAATGATGAATCAACTGTTCTAAAATAGCAAAACTAACCAAACTGTCTTTGTTTGTGTCTTTTAGAAAAAGAGGATCTTCAGAAGCAAAATGGCAAGATTATACATTCATCTCATTATAATTTTGTTTTTTTTTAATTAATTCAACTATTCTATTGAATCACATGAATTAATGAACTGGAACACAAGCTAAACTTTTCACTCTTTTCTGTTTTAGACAGTTTAAAAAGTGAGAATGAGAGACTGGGAAAAGGTAAGTGTATAAATAATCTGCAGACAGAAAGTTTCCATTTCAATCTCCCTTTATCAGAAACTCTAGCAGTTCTAATTCTAAATGCTCTGCAGTTTGTTTGGAGAATATTAAAGAGTTACAAACACACGTCTCTGTTGTGATTGAACTACATTGAAAACTGAAATGAGGGAATGCTGTACCGCTAATGAAATGAAGGCAAAATCATCCATTGGACAACGCGATTGATCATTGGGACCATATTTGGTCTTCTACGCATATTAATAATGTAACTAATGCAGTGAAATCTAGTCATATCACCCTTAATAATGAATCTCAACTGTTCTAAACTAGCAAAACTAACCAAGCTGTCTTTGTTTATGTCTTTTAGAAAAGGAGGATCTTCAGAAGCAAAATGGCAAGATTAATACATTCATCTCAATATTATTTTTATTAAACTATTGTATTGAATCACATGAGTTCATGAGCTAAAATACAAACTCAACTTTTCATTTTCTATCTTTTAGAGACTTTAAAACAGGAGAAAGAGAAGGTTGAAGCAGGTAAGATCATTATAATCCAATAAAGACAGTCTGAACAATTTCAAATGGAATTGATTAGAAATACGTTTAAAAGTTGTAGGGACAATATTAAATAGTTCAGAACTCTGTTGTGGTTTCATTGCATTTAGAACTGAAATGGGGGGAATGCTTCTCCACTTAATGAATGGTTTCTGTGTTTTTCATTCCTAGATTTTGAAGAACTTCGAAAGAAAACCAGTAAGCACATGTGTTCTGTTTTTTCTATCGTGGCTTTCTGTCTTTCTATCTCATAAGTGAATTGACTGAATTCAGCACATGTGGGGTGTGTCTTGCTGTAGAAGAGACGTCATCTCTAAGTGCAGTTTTAAGCTTCTGAAATGCAATGTCTTCAAACTGTGTCTGTTTTAAAAAGAGACTCCCTACAAACAAAGTCATACATTCTTATTAATTACAGAAATGAAGATAGTTCTCGAGAAAGACTATGAAACAGAAGTGTTTTTTAGAATTGTGTTCTCTGCATGGGATCACCTCATTTGAGAGAATAAGCTGTGCTGTCATTGGTTCACTTCAATATTAATAAACTCCTGGTGTCTCTCTCATTATTTTTTTTCATTATGAATAATAAGTCATTTTTCAAAACTGGTTCATTAGGTGTATTGAAAAAAGCAGTTGCTATTGGTGTCAGGTTTAATTGATTAGTTCAGATGTGTGAATTATTTAATGGGGGATCAAACCCTCTGTACCAAGATGTGTGCAGATTAGAAGAGTCCCATTAAGGGTGTGTTTGGACACTAATTCTAATTTATAGTGGCAATTTCCTCGCACCCTTAAATATTTTCTCTTCTCTCAAACAGACACATGTGGCTATATCCTTGACAGAGGTATAACATTTTAATCTGCATTAATACACTTACAGTAATCAGAATCCACAGATTCATTCTCTTACACTTGATTCATTCTTCTATTCATTTATTTCAGACTGGAAACAAATAACTGAAGCTCAGGGTAAGTTTGTATTGAATAAGTTATATTTTCAAAATTCTCACTGAACACAATTAGGGGACTTGGTTTTATTTTTTAAATGTGTTTTAAAAATATTTTAAATGTAGCATTGCTTGCAATTTCTAATTTAATATATAGAAGGAAAAATTACATTAAATGTTTCTGTGTTTCCAGTTATAATAGCCTTAAAAGCTGTATAAATACAGTTGTTATGATCAAAAAATGAAAGTGTTGTTGTTGTTCATCATCGTGAGAGAGAGAAAGCATCAATAATCAAGTTCTCTGCTTTTCCTGTGATTCTCAATAACACACTCTTCTCATTCCTTTACCCCAGTCAATGTGACTCTAGACCCCAACACAGCCAGCCCCAGCCTCACAGTCTCTGAAGACGGCTCACGAGTGAGATTCACAGGGGAGAGATCAGCAGAGTGGCCCAGTGTGCTGGGCACGGAGGGGTTCACCTCAGGGTTCACCTCAGGGAGGCACTACTGGGAGGTGGAGGTGGGGGAGAAGGGCTACTGGGTCCTGGGGGTCTCCACACACCCTCATGAGAAGAGCATACCTGAGAAACCAGGGGAAGGCTACTGGCTTGTGAGGCTGGTTAGAGGGAAGACCTGTACAGCTGTGAGCCAGGGGATCAGATCAGGGGATCAGTCAGGGGATCAGATCTTAAAACTGGAGAAGTTCTGTAAGGTGTGGGGGGTGTATCTGGATCACGACGGAGGGAGGCTGTCATTTTACAATGCAGAGACCAGATTTCACACCCATACTTTGGAAGGCTCATTCCCTGGGAGGGTCTACCCCATTTTCAGCCCAGGGTCTCATGATAAAGCACCCTTGATAATCAATAGAAAAGTGAAGAATGTGTAGTCTTGACAAGTAGCCTGCTATTTATTTTTATATATATATATATATATATATATATATATATATATATATATATATATATATATATATATTTATAAGCTTGCCACTCACTGGGTTTGTGCCCCTTTAGAACTGCGACCCAGCACACAGAAATGGATTTTCAAAGCGCGGTTGGCGCTATTTTTAATAATACACAAATCAAAACACAAACAAACTCCTAACTCCGTTTTTGCGCTTACTATACACACTGGAACCTGACTCACTGGGGGACGGCTAAGCCGTTTACCTGCCCCAAACCTTAACAGGTTTAAACTGTACCTTTTTCTCCGGACTGCTCAGAAGCAGAGCACCTCTCCTGCTTCCTTCTACTCAGCAGCCCGCCGGGGCACACTGGCTTCACTCCTTAAATACCCTGCACCTGGTCTAATTTAATAACAACCACCAGGTGCAGGGGATAATTAAACAATAAAACAATTAACCAATTTAAATTAACAATAAACAAATACAATTAAACTAAAACCAGTGTGCATTTTCACATGTTTTCTGCGAGGGAGGTTTTAACCCCTCCCTGCTGTCTCACATATCCCTCCTCTTGTCTTTTTTCAAGACACAGGCCACTAGGCAGCCACCTCCTCCCTTAAAAAACCCAACCACCCAACCTCAAGTCCATCAATGTCCTTTTCCTCCCTTTTCCACGGGCGGACTTGAGGGTAGATCGGTCCACATCCCGCCCCGCCAGGTAAGGACCCGGCGACCGGCGACAAGGGACCCAACGGTTCGACAGGGGCGACCAGAGCGTAGGGCGGGGCACTGGAGGATGCAGCAGTGGACAAAGATCTTCCCCTGGGAACCGGGCGCAGCGATGTCCGATCACCCAGGGAAGCGAAGGAGCGAACAGGGGGATGACAGCGACGCCTGGCAGCAGCCCAGCGACGCCTGGGTGCTCGGGGAGCAGGCGGGAACCAGGGGCAGAGCTGTGACCAGTGTTGCAGACTCCTGGGCTCAGGGGCCCAGCACAGGGAGGTCCAGGAAACCGCAGGGTGTCCAGGAGCAAGGGTGGGACTGGGCCAGCGGCGCCGAAACTGGACTGTAGGGGTGGTGGTGGGGCTGTGGTGGAGGTATGCTTTTCACCTTCTCCCTCTGGGCTCTGGGCGGCGGCTCCCCCTCTGGGCTCTGGGCGGCGGCTCCTCCCCTCTGGGCTCTGGCAGCGGCTCCTCCCCTCTGGGCTCTGGCAGCGGCTCCTCCCCTCTGGGCTCTGGCAGTGGCTCCTCCCCTCTGGGCTCTGGCAGCGGCTCCTCCCTCTGGGCTCTGGCAGCGGCGGCTCCTCCCCTCTGGGCTCCGGCAGCGGCCGGCTCCTCCCCTCTGGGCTCCGGCAGCGGCGGCCTCCTCCCCTCTGGGCTCCGGCAGCGGCTCCTCCCCTCTGGGCTTGACGGCGGCGGCTCCTCCCCTCTGGGCTCAGCTCCTCCCCTCTGGGCTCCGGGCGGCTCCTCCCCTCTGGGCTCTGGCGGTGGCTCCTCCCCTCTGGGCTCTGGCAGCGGCTCCTCCCCTCAGGCTCCGGCAGTGGCTCCTCCCCTCTGGGCTCCGGCAGCTCCTCCCCTCTGGGCTCTGGCTGGCGGCTCCTCCTCTGGGCTCTGGCAGCGGCGGCAGCGGACCCTCGGGGGCGGCCAAGCGGACCCTCGGGAGGCGACGGAAGGACCCTCGAGGGAGGCTGTGGGCTCGCTAGCCTGCTCCCATTCTTGGAGCAGCAGCTCAATTCTGTTGGCTCCTTCTTTTCAATGGAGCCCAACCCCATCTCTCTGGATGTTGGTGAACCCAGTGGCACTGGAGCTACGGTGTTGCTGCTGACGCTTGGGCGGGCGCAGGGGGACATCCCGCCCAGTTGTGCCCGTACTCCTCGAAGCGACCACACCAGTCACCCGGTAGCCCCTCCTGGGCATGCCCGCCAGCGATGGTCCTCCTTCCCGCACCAGGAGCACCACGGGGAACAAGCTGGCTGGGTCCTCCAGCGGTTGCTGTTGCAGCTTCTGCCTTCTGCTTGCTCTTCTTGCCCATTTTTTTTTTTTTTTTAAAAAACTGTTCCTCTGCTCTGAGTCTCTTGGGGCTGCCCACTCTCTGGTACCACTTGTGAGCGAGCTTGCCACTCACTCGGGTTCGTGCCCTTAAGAACTGCGACCCAGCACACAGAAATGGATTTTCAAAGCGGTTGCGCTATTTTTAATAATACACAAATCAAAACACAAACAAACTCTAACTCCGTTTTTTGGCGCTTACTATACACACTGGAACCTGACTCCTTTCAGGGGCGGCTAAGCCGTTTACCTGCCCCAAACCTTAACAGGTTTAAACTGTACCTTTTTTCTCCGGACTGCTCAGAAGCAGAGCACCTCCTGCTTCCTTCTACTCAGCAGCCCGGGAGCACACTGGCTTCCTCCTTAAATACCCTGCCTGGTCCTAATTTAATAACAACCACCAGGTGCAGGGGATAAATAAACAATAAAACAATTAACCAATTTAAATTAACAATAAACAAATACAATTAAACTAAAACCAGTGTGCATTTTCACATGTTTTCTGCGCAGGGAGGTTTTAACCCCCTCCCTGCTGTCTCACAATATATATATATATATATATACACACACACACACACTATGTTATCACCTTCAACACTCGCTGGCTCCCTCTGTTTAACCCGCCTCTTAACCTGAACGTTGTTTTTTCCATCATAAAATGTTGCAGCAGAACAACTGATCAGCGTTTAATTAAGAAACCTTTATGTTAATGACAGCTTTTACATCATTTAAGTCAACGGACAGGTGGGATCGAAAGGTATTAAAGGCTGAGAAAACAAAACAGCCGCGTGTTTCAGGAGATACGGAGAAACAAGAGAGGATACATTTCACAGAACACAATAATAAAGCAAAGAGAGGAGAAAAATATACACTGGATTAAATTATAGTTTCGCTTATGCAGGATATTTTATGCCAAAATGAAAGATAAGTAAATAAATAGATAAAACACACACACACACACACACATACATACATACATACATACATATATATATACTGTATATACACACACTATGTTATCACCTTCAACATGTTTAGAAAATGAAGTAGGGGAGACCGGGGTTGGTTTCCACAGTACTCATAACTATGACACTAGATGGTGCAGGCAGGTGATACTAACACTGAAATGTGTGTTCTATTGTCTGGAACTCAACCATCTTGTAATTTGAAGTCAGTTCCTTCTAACATACAGGTTGGCACATATTTCATTTTTTTCATACCCAAAGTAAAAAAATGTATATCTTGTTATTTATGTTATAACTCTTAGTAGTATTGGAGTTTGTTTGAACTGATGGCCATGTTAATAGAATCAGATACTGGCTATGTTTTGGTGTAAAAACAAAACCAGTAGGTTCTCCCAGTAGTACTGAGAGAATTAAATTGTCATGTGAAGTCGGGTTGGGGCAGGTTGTCACATAGTTTTTGGGGTTGGATGTCGCATGTAAATCCTATAGGAAGAAGTCTTATATTTTTTCTTTCTACTTTTTTGACACCAGCATGTGGGATATGTCACCATGTAATGCTTATTTAAGTTATTTACTGTTTGTCCTCTGGTTTTGTGGAGGCTGTGGTTCATGGGTCAACATTTCAAATATATATAGGTCTATATTTGTTATGTTCACATCAAAAAAAAAACCTTTCTGTCATTGTACAAGTAGAAACTTTATGTTATTTAAAAAACAAAACAAAAATGTTGCATTATTGTCTACTGTAAAAACCAAGAACATACTTTGTGACAACCAACCCCACAAGTGCGGGCACATTTTCAACCATCTAAATATCATATAGGGAATAAAGTTACGCTGAAATAAAAACACCAATTTGTACGTGAAGAGTTATTCTTTAATATAACGAGGAGCAGAACCTTGCAGAATGTCACCAGACTGAGGAAAATAATAGAGTAAAAAGTGTGACAACAAACCGCGGTCTCCCCTAATCAATGCTGAAGTGTTTTTAAGAATAAATGAATACATTTCTCCTAGCCTGATGCTAATACTGTATATAATTTTAACTCCAACACTGAAATATTAGAATTAGTATTGTAAAAATGAGTTTTTAATTTCTGTTGAACAATCACATAAGGAAAAGACAAATGTTAAAAATACAATAATTAATCTGTACCCTGATAGTTAATCTGTACTCAAATCACTACAATTAAGAAACGTTGTCTATGGAAAGGATAGGAACAAAATATTTGCAATCTGCTGTCTGTCTGTCTCTGACAGAATACAGGAAGGTATTGGAGTTTCGTTATTATTAGATATTTTGTATTCAAGTTATGAAAAGAAGAAGAGTCTATAGGGGAAGAATGCGTGCTGGTGAGAGAAAAGAACGCGGGTTTTAAAGAAGCCTTGTATTAAGTATTTAAAATAAAAACTGAGTCAAGTCACGGTTTCATCAGTGTATTGCATTGCGTCTATGATTGACTGTGGGTGAAGGTTCTGTTACATATTCATGGGGCGTGAGCTGGGGGTGTAAGGATAGGGCAGAAGAAGCAGAAAGGAGCAGTTAGTAGGATAGAAAAGTGGTCACTGACTGAGGGCGACGATGCTGACACATCCCAGGGGCGAAGGACCCAGCAAAACACTTATGATTCGGGGAGCCTCGAGGGAAGTCAATCCCAGACCGGGACACGAAGGATATGAGAGAAGTACCCAGCACCTGAGACCTGTAAAGGGGTGCGTTAAACCCCCGTCGTCGGGGAGACTTCACGCAGCCTGGGACCTGAAATAAGGACAAAGCATAGAGGTTAGTATGGGACTCAAGCACCAGTGGCCACGCCCTGAAAGAAAGGCAGAATAGAACAAGGCCTCGAGTGAGGTAAGATAAGTGCAGGAGCTGCGACAGGACAGAGTATGGCCGGGGTCCGCTCTGACTCACATGGGAGAACCCCTGAAGGTAAGGAGGCAGATGCCTAGCCCGGAGGTTGAGGGAAGTGAGACTCACTTGCCCCACAGAGACGACCGAAAGTAAGGCATGTATGAAAGGTGGAGGAGGGGAGGGGAGGAAAACGAAACACTAGACAGCAAAGGTGCAAGTGAGCAGGGCTTAAATAGAAAATAGATGAAAATAGGAAATTAGAAGCCCCCAGCTCCACGCCCCCTGAACCACACAAGCTAACATTTAAAGTTCTGTATTCTGTATTATATTGTAATAAAACATTTTCCTAGTTAAGGTAATGTACTAACTGGATTTAATAAAAGTACATAAGAAGAACATAAGAAAGTTTACAAACGAGAGAG
>CM072709.1:7147207-7167207 GCA_036884735.1 Huso huso | reverse complement strand
ATTTCATACAATATACATTTAAAATAGGCTACATTAAAATAGGAGTTCTCTAACTTTATTTTGTTTTCTCTCTGTCCTGAGGTACTTTATTTTATCATTGTGTTCTATTAAATGTATCTTCTCTTGTTTCTTTGTATATCATGAAACTCGCGGCTGTTTTGTCAGAGTTTCCCTGAATATCTAAAGCGTCTCCCGACAGTCCGAAACTCGCTGGCTCCGTCTGTTTGAACCCGACTCTTAACCCGAACGCTGTTTCCATCATAAAATGAAAAACTTTTCTGCTGTTTTCCGACAGGTGGAGCGGGCGCAATTTACTAAAGGCAGCGGAACAACTAATCAGTATTTAAATGAGGAACCTCTATGTTAATGACAGCTTTACGTCATTTCAGGATTTCAGTCACCTGACAGGTGGGATCGAAAAGGTATTAAAGGCGGAGAAAACAAAACAGCCAGCGTGTTTCAGGAGATACAGAGAAACACAAGAGGATACATTTCACAGAACACAATAATAAAAGCAAGAGAGGAAACAAAATATACTGGATTAATTTTTAGTTTAAACTTATGCAGGATATTTTATGCCAAAATGAAAGATAAGTAAATAATTAATACATAAATAAATAAATAAATCAATCGATATATAGACATATATTTATTTATATATTTATTCATTTATTTATGTATTCGTTTATTAATTTATTTTTCATGTTATTTCGATACTCTCTTCATTTGCATAACATTCCTCATAAAAAGCCCGACGGTCTGAAAAGCTTTGATATTCAGGGCAAGTAAGTGGAAAGCCAGTGGCGAGCATGCGCAGTACAAAAAGAAGCTAAAACTGACGAGAAGCAACGAATAACACAACACCAAAATACAAGCTAAACTTGTGATTGTTTTCTGTTTTAGGGAGTTCAAAAAGAAAGAAAGAGACACCGAGAGAAAGTAAGTGTATCAATAATCTGCAGACAGAAAGTTTCCATTTCAATCTCCCTTTATCAGAAACCCTAGCAGTTCTAATTCTAAATGCTCTGCAGTTTGTTTGGAGAATATTAAAGACTTCCAAACACACGTCTCTGTTGTGATTGAACTACATTTAAAACTGAAATGAGGGAATGCTGTTACATTGTGAGAGATGTCCTGCAATGTTCATCTCAAGATTTTTCTAATTTGTTTTTCAAATATCTTTGTTCTCCAGTTTTAAATAATCAATGTCTAATCCTAAAATGTTTTAAACATTATACCAGGCATCTAGTGAATGTAAAATAGCAGTTAAATGTTTAAACATTTTCTTTGGAGGGACCAGTTAGGAGATGTGAATAACTGTTTTCCAGATGGTTTTGTGTGGGTACATCCAGCATTAATATGTTTGAAAATCCACCGAATATAGCCTTGCAGCCAAATAACATTTCTCAAGAACAGGCAAGGATAGTTTAGAGAGCGGGAGTCTCCTTTTCTTTACCCAGCTGAGAGATTGGCAGCATTTTCCAGTCCAGCATCTTCTACTATTAACTCAAATTATTATACTGATTATTGGTAGCCTAAAACTTAGTTGCCATCTTCACACAATATAACGATTTACATGCAAATAGACATTTTTCATGGACTCACCTCCCCAAATAATATCTGTAGATCAATCTATTCCCCTGGGGTTTTGCCCCTGGACCCCACTGGGATTCTGATGGGTCCCAAAACACCTTGTGGGTACAAAAACATTCCTCCTTGTGTAACCCAATAGGATCCACTCGCTGTTGTTATGAATAATAGCATCGCTGGTTCTCTGTGTGTCTTGAATTGCATGAGTTAATGAACCAGAACACAAGCTAAACCTTTCATTGTTTTCTGTTTTAGACATTTTAGAAAGTGAGAAAGAGACACTGGTAAAAGGTAAGTGTATAAATAATCTGCAGAAAGAAAGTTTAACAAAAATGATGGAATGCTGTATCGCTAATTAAATGACGACAGAATAATGCATTGGGCAACGCCCATATTTGGTCTTCTAAGTACATTATTAATGTAATTAATGCAGTGAAATCTAGTCATATCACCCTTAATGATGAATCTCAGCTGGTCTATTATTATTATTATTATTATTTATTTCTTAGCAGACGCCCTTATCCAGGGCGTCTGCTAAGGTTGGTCTTTTAGAAGATTTTCAGAAGAATTATGGCAAGATTAATACATTCATCTCATTATTCTTTTCATTAAAACTATTGTATTGAATCACATGAGTTCATGAGCTGAAATACAAACTAAACTTTTCATTGTTTTCTGTTTTAGACACTTTAGAAATCGAGAATGAGACACTGGGAAAAGGTAAGTGTATAAATAATCTGCATTAATAATGTAACTAATACAATGGAATCTAGTCATATCACTCTTAATGATGAATCTCAACTGTTCTAAACTAGCAAAACTAACCAAGCTGTCTTTGTTTGTGTCTTTTAGAAAAGGAGACTCTTCAGAAGCAAAATGGCAAGATTAATACATTCATCTCAATATTCTTTTTATTAAATTAAACCATTGTATTACATCACATGAGTTCATGAACCGAAATACAAACTCAACTTTTCATTTTTTTTTTTTTATCTTTTAGAGACTTTAAAACAGGAGAAAGAGAAGGTTGAAGCAGGCAAGATCATTATAATCCATATAAAGGCAGTCTGTACAATTTCAAATTCAATTGATCAGAAACACGTTATTATTTTAATAAAGTAACACTGAAAACCAATCTAAGTATATTAATAATGTAACTAATGCAATGAAATCTAGTCACATCACCCTTAATGATGAATCTCAACTGTTCTAAACTAGTAAAACTAACCAAGCTGTCTTTGTTTGTGTCTTTTAGAAAAGGAGGGTCTTCAGAAGGATTATGGCAAGATTAATACATTCATCTCAATATTCTTTTTATTAAACTATTGTATTGAATCACATGTGTTCATGAGCCGAAATGCAAACTTAACTTTTCATTTTCTATCTTTTAGAGACTGTAAAACAGGAGAAAGAGAAGGTTGAAGCAGGTAAGATCATTATAATCCATATAAAGGCAGTCTGTACAATTTCAAATTCAATTGATCAGAAATACGTTATTATTTTAATAAAGTAACACTGAAAACCAATTGTAGGCAGACTATTAAATAGTTCTGATCTCTGTTGTGATTGAACTATATTTAAAACTGAAATGAGGGAAAAAAGGATATTGCTGCTCTAGAAAGAGTGCAAAGAAGAGCAGCCGGAATTATCCCAGGTTTAAAAGGCATGTCGTATGCAGACAGGCTAAAACAATTGAATCTATTCAGTCTTGAACAAAGAAGACTACGCGGTGATCTGATTCAAGCATTCAAAATCCTAAAATGTATAGACAATGTCAACCCAGGGGACTTTTTTGACCTGAAAAAAGAAACAAGGACCAGGGGTCACAAATGGAGATTAGAAAAAGGGGCATTCAGAGCAGAAGATAAGAGGCACTTTTTTACACAGAGAATTGTGAGGGTCTGGAACCAACTCCCCAGTAATGCTGTTGAAGCTGACACCTGGGATCCTTCAAGAAGCTGCTTGATGAGATTCTGGGATCAATAAGCTACTAACAACCAAACGAGCAAGATGGGCTGAATGGCCTCCTCTCGTTTGTAAACTTTCTTATGTTCTTATGAATGCTGTACCGCTAATGAAATGAAGGCAAGATTATCCATTGGACAACGTGTTTGAGCATTGGGACCATTTTGGCCTTATAAGTATATTAATAATGTAACTAATGCAATGAAATCTAGTCATATCACCCTTAATGTTAAATCTCAACTGTTCTAAACTAGCAAAACTAACCAAGCTGTCTTTGTTTGTGTCTTTTAGAAAAAGAGGATCTTCAGAAGCAAAATGGCAAGATTAATACATTCATCTCAATATTCTTTTTATTAAATTAAGCCATTGTATTGAATCACATGAGTTCATGAGCGGAAATACAAACTCAACTTTTCTTTTTTATCTTTTAGAGATTTATAAAGAGGAGGTTGAAGCAGGTAAGATCATTATAATCAATATAAAGGCAGTCTGAACAATTTCAAATGCAATTGATCAGAAATACGTTATTATTTTAATAAAGTAACACTGAAAACCAATTGTAATAAGAATATTAAATAGTTGAAATCTCTGTTGTGGTTTCATTACATTTAAAACTGAAATGGGGGAATGCGCCTCCACTTAATGAAATGGTTTCTGTGTTTTTCATTCCTAGATTTTGAAGAACTTCGAAGGAAAACCAGTAAGAATATGTGTTGTGTTTTTTGTATCGAGGATTTCTGGCTTTCTATCTCATATAAGTGAATTCAACACGTGAGGGGTGTGTCTATCTCTAAGTGCAGTTTTAAGCTTCTGAAATTCAATCTCTTCAATCTGTTTTAAAGAGAGACTCCCTCCAAACAAAGTAATATATTCTTATTAATTACAAAACTAAAGATAGTTCTCGAGAACTACTATGAAACAGAAGTGTTTTTTAGAATTGTGTTCTCTGCTTGGGATGACCTCATTTGGTTCACTTCAATATTAATAAACTCCTGGTCTCTCTCTCTTTTGTTATTTTTTCATTATGAATAATAAATTATCTTTCAAAACTGGTTCATTGGGTGTATTAAAAAAAGCAGTTGCTATTGGTGTCAGGTTTAATTGATTAGTTCAGATGTGTGCAGATTAATTGTTTAATTGATTACCAAGATGTGTGCAGATTAGAAGAGTCCCATTAAGGATGTGATTGGACACTATAATTTGTAGTAGCAATTTCCTCCCACCCTTAAATATTTTCTCTTTTCTCAAACAGACACATGTGGCTATCTCCTTGACAGAGGTATAACATTTTAATCTGCATTAATACACTTACAGTAATCAGAATCCACAGATTCATTCTCTTACACTTGATTCGTTCTTCTATTCATTTATTTCAGAATGGAAACCAATAACTGAAGCTCGTGGTAAGTTTGAATTTAATAAATCATATTTTCAAAATTCTCATTGAACACAATTAGGGGGCTTGGTTTGATTTTTTTGAAATATGTGTTTTTAAATATATTTTATATGTAGCATCGCTTGCAATTTCTGTATGGGAGAGAAAAATAACATTAAATGTTTCTGTGTTTCCAGTTACAATAGTCTTAAAAGCTGTCTAAATACAGTTGTTATGATCAAAGAATGAAAGTGTTGTTGTTCATCATCGTGAGAGAGAGAAAGCATCAATAATCAAGTTCCCTGCTTTTCCTGTGATTCTCAATAACACACTCTTCTCATTCCTTTACCCCAGTCAATGTGACTCTAGACCCCGACATAGCCACCCCCAGCCTCACAGTCTCTGAAGACGGCTCACGAGTGAGATTCACAGGGGATCGATCAGCAGAGTGGCCCAGTGTGCTGGGCAGGGAGGGGTTCACCTCAGGGAAGCACTACTGGGAGGTGGAGGTGGGGGAGAAGGGCTACTGGGTCCTGGGGGTCTCCACACACCCTCATGAGAAGAGCATACCTGAGAAACCAGGGGAGGGCTACTGGCTTGTGAGGCTGGTTAAAGGGAAGACCTGTACAGCTGTGAGCCAGGGAATCAGATCAGGGGATCAGATCTTAAATCTGGAGAAGATCTGTAAGGTGTGGGGGGTGTATCTGGATCACGAGGGAGGGAGGCTGTCATTTTACAATGCAGAGACCAGATTTCACATCTATACTTTCGAAGGCTCATTCCCTGGGCCGGTCTACCCCATTTTCAGCCCAGGGTCACATGATAAAGGACCCTTGATAATCAATGCAACAGTGAAGAATGTGTAGTCCTGACAAGTAGCCTGCTACAATATACACACACACACACACACACACACACACACACACCCACCCTATGTTATCACCTACAACATGTTTAGGAAATGAAGTAATGGGTGCTGAAGTGATTTTAAGAATAAATGAAAGGGTGCCCAGTTATGTGTTGTGGATTCTAATTGAAGGACATGGATATTTTAACAACACATTGACACTACGATTTTATTTGAAATATTTAGACTCGTATTTACTCAATCAGATATCCTGCTTGCATATTCATATTAGATTTGCTGGTTTAAGAGTGGTATTGGTTTGTAAAGAAAAGCCACACGGATGAATGCTCGCTTTTCCATGTAGTTGATATTTACACTGAAGCTGGAATATCACCTGGATATTATTGCTGGCTGAGATTAATGTTCTGACTTGTGCTATATTGATGCTAATCTTCTTTTATATTTTTTCAATGTATTATTTTACTAACTTTAATAAAATCATATATGCATAAATTTGACTTGTAGTTGATTTTTTATTTCTCCTAGTCTGATGCTATTATATAATTTTATCTCCAACATTAAAATATTATAATTAGTATTGTAAAAATGAGTTTTTAATTTCTGTTGAACAATCACATAAGGAAAAGACAAATGTTAAAAATACAATCATAGTTAATCTGTACCCTAATACTTAACCTGTACCCAAATCACTACAATTAAGAAATATTGTCTATGGAAAGGATGGGAACAAAATATTTACAAACTGCTGACTGTGTGCTTCTGAAAGAATACAGGAAGGTATTGGAGTTTCGTTACTAGATATTTTATATTAGGGTTATGAAAAGAAGAAGAGTCTATAGGGGAAGAATGCGTGCTGGTGAGAGAAAAGAACGCGGGTTTTAAAGAAGCCTTGTATTGCGTATTTAAAATAAAACTTCAAGTCAAGGTTTCATCAGTGTATTGCATTGCGTCCATGATTGACTGTGGGTGAAGGTTCTGTTACATATTAAAGTACTGTATTCTGTATTATATATGGCTGTGTGATACAGTGTATAACTATAGCAGGTTGTGTTTTGTTTCTTGTTTCTGTTTCCACTGTTCTGTGTGTTTTAAATACAGCAGCACCCTAAATAAAGGAATGCCATTGTAACCATGACTACAGGGGGTTCATTCATTCACTGCAGACTTCAATGACAGTTTTTCTCAAGTGCTAAAGCATCCTTACAGATGCAATTATTAAAAACACTGAACACAAACAAAACACGACAGTTCTGGGATTTTGAGAAACACTGCGTGCGCTCGCAAAGTCACACGGCGTTAACTATGGGGCGCCAGGTGTGAAAAACAAACTAAAAGAACAGTATTTTAAGTATTTACCAGGTATTTTTTTCCGGATTCCACTTAATCACTAACCTTACTTAGATTTTAAATAAAGATTTAATTGCTAACGACAAAAACGTACTTCAAAATTTTGAAATGTGTACTTTCTGATAGAATTTATAAATATTGAACACGGGTATCACAAATTAAACATTTGAAGTCAACAGGACAAATTAAATCTGAAACGTTAAATCTGGGAATCTAACAAATAAATCTGAAAAAAATAAATGGAACTTAAGTCTTTAATTTACACTCAGCATCCAACATTTCAATAACAGATCAAGCCGAAATTCATGATCTCTCAGCATTTTAAAATAAGTGCAATCTTTGTCGTTAGAAATTCAATCTGAAAAAATAATTCTGAAAAATTCAAATGCATTCCCTCATCCAGATGAAGACAACAATTAACAAGTTTGTGTGTCTGTTTTTAATTTATTGGTCTAATTAAACATTTATATATAATTGCTTTTCTTCAACTGACAATCTGAAACAAACACATAATTTAATATATAAAACATTTGTTGCTTTGAAGCAGCATCATATGTGTAGTGTATTATAAAAAGTGTAGCGTTCCTCAATGAATGGATTGGGAACTTGGCGCCTGCAGTGTTTTGTGACGCTTGTTCTGTCTCTTCAGGCTGGTCCTCATGTTCAGGATGATCTTCTGCCTCTCAAATCTACAAAATCAAGCCACCCTATCCCTAACCCAACCCCAACCATAACCTTGAGGAACTCCTGCCCTAAACCTAACCTCAAACCCAGTACCTAACCCTAAACCTAAAACTAATCCTAACCCAACCCCAACCTTGAGGAACCCCTGCCCTAAACCTAACCTCAAACCCAGTACCTAACCCTAAACCTAACTCTAACCCAACCCCAACCTTGAGGAACCCCTGCCCTAAACCTAACCTCAAACCCAGTACCTAACCCTAAACCTAACTCTAACCCAACCCCAACCTTGAGGAACCCCTGCCCTAAACCTAACCTCAAACCCAGTACCCAACCCCAACCTTGAGGAACCCCTGCCCTAAACCTAACCTCAAACCCAGTACCCAACCCCAACCTTGAGGAACCCCTGCCCTAAACCTAACCTCAAACCCAGTACGTAACCCTAAACCAACCCTAACCTTGAGCAACTCCTGCCCTGAAACCTAACCTCAAACCCAGTACCTAACCCAAAACCTAACCCTGAAGAACCATCTGAAGCCCTCAGGACACTTTCTAGGGGATATTCCTGAGTGCTGCTTGGCACATGGATGCCTTGCTAATCGCTGGTGTGTCACCCAATACATTCAGGAAGGAAACCCAGGTCACACATTACATGTGAGTTCAAGGTAGGATTGCCAACTGGACCGATAATTCCGGACATTGTATGACGGGTCAGGGTTTTATTTTTTTAACACGCCTGTAAACCATAAATGAATTGATTTTAAATAAACACGTACAGTGCGTGTTGAATTGCAGCGGCGATCTATGAAAATACTGTGATTCCATTGTATAGAGAATCATGCACTCACCCGCACTTCTCTCTCGTTTAACCTTGTGGTTAAGTGTTGCCACTTAAAGCCAGGCAACGCCACATGGTGGAGGAGCTACGGGCACCAGGTTCCGAAAAAATATGTGAGGGAAGAATATTTCCCAAACACCTCAGGTACTGTACACACTGTCCTATAGTTCTTAACAATTACCATTAACCTTTTCTTTCTATTTCAGGTTCGTTGATCTAGAGACACACCATAGCGCTGAGACCAAGAGACGACACAGGTAAGAACTTTACAAAATATATACTTTTATGTTAGAAAAATAAAAACAGGGAACTCAAATTTAAAACCAATAAAATATTGCATGCAAGAGGGGGGGGGTAGTAGCAGAGAGGAAAGTCAAAAAGATTTAAACAGTTCTCCAAAAAATAAAATAAACAAAGAAAAAAAAAAAAAGGTCTGTAGTGTTACAAGGTAAGGCTGCAACTGTGTTATATTGAAGTCTGATGTTATCAAACTCCTGTATAGCCAGCAGCGCGTTTAAAACAAAACCAGCGTCCACAGCAAACTCCCATATGTTTGTGTCGTCAGGTGCAATGGTACCGTGAATGAAAAATAATGTCCAAACAGCGTTGTCTCCCAAAAACAGTCTGTGTATTTAGTAACAACAACAACAAAAGTAATCCACCCCTTTACCAACGATGGTATGCGGGGGGGCGGGGGGGGGGTACACGGCAGGCTTTTAATCCAAAACAAAAACAAAACTCGACTTTGACCGTCCCCGGTCCTCCGTGCACGGCAGTGTGCGCGCTCGAGTCCTGGGAGACGTAGTGCCGGTGAGTGCGGTGCGGTGCCGATCCGCGGCTCACTCCCTCTACAACGAAACAAACCAAAAAGATAAACAGTACAGGCTCTGGCTGTCTGTACACATCAGCGCAAGGCAGCGTAATTACGTAGCTGCTTCCCCTTTGTATCCACAAAGCCCTCCCTGCAAACAACCCGTTGCCATGGTTTCTCCAATCGAGGGCCGTGCCGCAGCTGATTGCAATGGAGTCTTTCCGGGTACATGCAACTACGCGCTGCCCCTAATATGATCACCTTCCACTTTCTGCCTACCGTCAAAGCAGTCCATCTAGGAGACAGCATACCACCGTCCTTACACAGCGTCCTTTCCGATCGGGAGGGAGATTTACAACATCGACTCTCTCTCTATCACAGTTTGTAACAAATACACAAAGATGTTTCCAAGAACTGGTCAGTGCACCACGATAAAAATATTAAAGCACTGCAAACGTGAAAAAAATGCCAGGACTCACACAAAAAATAAAATTGCAGCAGCAACAGGTCAGTCTTTACAATAGCAGCTCCCTCTTCCTAATTTCAGTTCCTTTCGAGGAATTCAACTTAAAACAGTACATCCTCTTTTATGTTCCCCATTTTCTTCTTACCCCGTTCTTTGCTTATTTCTTTATTTATGTTACATTCTGTGTTGCTTCATTCCCGTCCTCTGTATTCCATCTCGGCATATATCCTACAGCAGGTCGATTCGCTATCTTCTTTCTTTGTGTGTTTTATGTTTGTTCTGGCTTGTCCGTCCTTCCTTCCTTCCTTCCTTCCTTCCTTCCTTCCTTCCTTCCTTCCTTCCTTCCTTCCTTCCTTCCTTCCTTCCTTCCTTCCTTCCTTCCTTCCTTCCTTCCTTCCTTCCTTCTGTGGTCCGTGGTCCGTGGTTCTTCATTTTTTCCGTCTCTGCTTCGTTTGTTTCAGCTGCCTTTTAAATAACCAGATCCATTAATTTGCTATATGCAGCCCCAGTGGATAATTGACACTTAATTAACAATACGTGCATCCCACACGGCGATTCCCGTTAGAGCGTGACAAAATGAAGTGAGTGTATAGAAAAAGCAGAAAAAACGAAATAGTACAAGTGATCAAAGAAAAAAAGGAAATCACTTGGTGACACTCGCATCTCCTGTGGGACCGCGTGCGACTCCATGAAGGGCGAATCTATGAAGTTAGTACATCCATCCATCCATCCATCCATCATCATTAACCGCTTACTCCTTTACAGGGTCGCGGTGAGCCGGAGCCTAACCCGGCATACACAGGGTGCAAGGCGAGACTACACCCTGGACGGGACGCCAGTCCATTGCATAGCGTTAGTACATACAGCTTTGGCCAAAAATTTTGCATCACTCTAGAGAATGAATTAATTTGGCTTCTGAAACCGTGTGAATAATGTTACGTTAACATATTGAATTACACACCGCTTTGTATTTTCCCCACAATGAAAAACTGACAAAAAAATGAAAATCTAATATGAAATACTACTGTACTAGTATGCTTCCGGTCGGCTTTTGCGGTATCATTTTGACTACATGATCAATCAATCAATCAATCAATCTTTATTTTATATAGCGCCTTTCATAGTGGATCACCATCACAAAGCGCTTTACAAGATGCAGTAACTACAAGAAAATCCATAAAACTGCATAATACATTATATATAGTAAAAAAAGAGCACAGCAGCTAATAGCAGATATCAGGCTTAAAGAGAATGGAAAGCAAGAGAGAACAGGCGGGTCTTGAGAGTTGATTTGAAGCGAGCGACGGTGGGAACATCATGCACTGAAGCTGGGAGAGAGTTCCAGAGAGTCGGAGCCATGAAGCTATATATATTAACGGGTCGACTAATTATTAGTTACTAATTAATTACTTTGGCGGTCAAGTTAAATACTTGGAAATGATTAATTTGGTCGTTTTGTGGTTTCGTGTCTCAACTTATAATGCAGTTCTGTTTTGCTCTGTGCGGATCTGAAGGGGTGTCTATGAACCACGGCGTTTAAAATAGCCTACAGCTATATCTATATATGAGAAAAGGATCGCAGAATATAACCTTGTTCGTGTAACTGTAGGCTCGGGTTTTGTTGTTTTGTAGAATCTGGCAATACTTTCTCTTTCGTGTTCTCTTTCACCGCTCCCTTCCGCCGCTGGTAGCCGTGGGGACTTTGAGCAGAGCAGTGGGGAGGATGCAAACACCTCATTATAAAACAACCACTATGAATCAGAACCTCACATCCCGTTATCTATCTGTCCTATACTCTGTGTATAATGATACACACCATGCAATTCACACGGAGGAGCGAGCGGAGAGTGTCACTATAATGAACGAGAAGTTATATGCTGATATTTGGATGAATAATAAGAGCTCTCGATCCATATGTTTAGGTTTCATAAATCCTCCGAGAATACAATATACAGCTCCGGCCAAACGCGTTGCATCCCCCTCTATATAGAATGAACTAATTGTGCTTCATAAAGACTATGTATTAATATCAATGTGGGGACAACATTTGAAAATGTCTCCACAAAGATAGTATCTCCTGAAGAAACGACGTTGTGGGGACGTCCCCACTGTGTAAAACACATTTTTAAGAACTAAATATTTAAAAAAATATTTAGTTTGTTGTCAAATTTCACCCTGTGTGGAGTTCTGTCTGATGTGTGTGTGTGTGTGTGTGTGTGTGTGTGTGTGTGTGTGTGTCAGTGTGTGTGTGTGTCAGTGTGTGTGTGTGTGTGTGTGTGTGTGTGTGTGTGTGTGTGTGTGTGCGTGAGTGTAGACGGGCGCAACAGCAATTACTGGGAGTCTTGTGACACGGGTTTTTCAAGCAAATTCTCCAGTCCCGTTATGATGCGCGTCTCTATAGCGAGTCTGTGAAAGTGAAAGTGTTTTTGCGCAGAAATGCCTCTCTTGTTCGCCTAGCTAAAAACAACAAGAAAACCGACATTTTGAGACACTCCCGAAAAGAGCAAAACCTTCCACTGAACGGCTGAGGCAACGAGAAGAACGAAAAAGGTACAGAGAGAGAGAGAGAGAGAGAGAGAGACTTTGACTTTTAAAATCCCTTTATTCTATAAATTAGAAAACAATTATAAAAACTAAATAAAGCCAAAACAAAAAAAAACACTGGTGCAAAAAAAACCATAACAAATCCAACATTTCTCATCCCAGTTTCAAAAAAATCCAGTTCAATGAGATCTTAGTCTTTCATAGTTTCTCACAAGAGCATAACAAGCTGCCCCTCCTCAGTCATGCACACACCCCCCCAATGCACCAACGTCTCTCAAAATTGTCCAGGTCGTGCACCATTTTAAAATAAGCAAATTCCATCTTGATCCTTGAGACCATCAGGATCCTAAAAACACTAACAGGATTTATAAAACCAGTGGCTAAAATCTTATTTTTTCGGGATTTTAAAATAGCTAATTTACGCCTGACCAAGGACAAAAGTTAACCAATGAGCATCTATCCTCCCGTGCAAAACTATACTTTACACTAAAAACAAAAAAGTTTTAGTAAAAGTAACCCCCAAGGAAGCCAGCAGGTTCTCTAAAAACAAAAAGAAGGGCTGCAGCCGAGGGCAATCCACAAACAAATGGAAAACAGTCTCTTCCGCGGGACAGAAGGGGCACTGGACACTGATCCCCGGTTCCACTCGGCTAAGATAACGGTTTGTGGCAAAAATGCCATGCAGCACTCTCCACTGCAGGTCTCCGGAGCGCTTAGGCAAGGGAAGCTTATACAGCACCCTCCAGGCAGGAACTTCATCAACAGGGACACTAAGGTGAGCCCTCCACTTAGTGTCCACCAGGTCTTTCAGCTTATTAAAATGTCTGGTTTTCACACAGATCTCATACAATGCCTTTTTCTCAATTGTGTGGAAGGCCACCTCAGTGACCTTCCTAAGTGACAGCAGCTTTCCAGCCGGCTCCTCCTCCTCCTCCTCCACTGTCACTGAAGGGGAGACCAGCACTGGGGAACAGGGGTTCCTGCTCTGGAGCCACGCGCTCTGCCAGAAACCTGCTCAGAAACTGGGAGAGTGCGGACAGAGAGATGCCTGGAGATCACTCAGCACCTTCTCCAGGAAACGCTCTGATCTAATATTCAGTGCAGGGGTTAAAACCCTGCTGGCTTTCCAACTAAAAAAAGATTAAAGTCAATTAAATGCCCCAGTTTAGTAAAACCGGCTTTAAAAAACAAAGTGGAAAAAAACAGAGCTAAAAACCTCGCATTTAAAAATGGGGTTAAAAAACAGGGGCTCTTCAAAACCCACTGTGTACTCTGTGATTCTTCTGACCTTGTGATCTTTAAAAGTCTCCAAGCATTTAAAAGATTCTTATAAAACCCTCCAACCCTGCATCACTAAAACAATCAAGAGATATTAAAAACAAATGTCTGTCAAAGCCCAGCCTCCCTGCCTTCTGCAACAAACAAACGCCAGGGGTCTCCAGCTCAGCTGTGGTGTGTACAGCAGTCTCTGGGCAGCCTGCAGCCTAAACGCTGCCATCCTGCTAGGGATATCAATGAGCCCCTGCCCTCCCTCTTCACGGGGAGATACAAAACAGCCGGGCGCAGCCAGTGATGCCGCTCCAAAAAAACTGCACCAGGCATTTCTGTATTTCGTTTAACAAAAAAACAGGGGAGGATCCAGGCACACCAGCTTATGCCAAAGCATGGAGGCGACAAGATTGTTAATGATGAGGACCCTGCCCCCTGAAGGAGAGCCGAGAGAGCCACTGCCAGCTCTGCAGCCTCCCTTCACCCTGTCCAGCAGCCCCTCCCAGTTCTGCTGCATGAATTGCTCATTCCCAAAATAAATACCTAAAAGTTTGACCCCAGTTTTACTCCAGCTTAAAAACGAAGGCAGTAAAGGAGGGGGGTATCTTCCCAGCTGCCAAAACAGAAAAGCTTCACTTTTGCCCAGTTTACTCGTGCTGAGGTTGCCTTTTCATACATTATAATGCGTGACTCCAGCACAGCTGACGTCTTGGTCAGTTGTAACAAACACGCTGAGATCGTCAGCATATGCGGAGAGTTTAATAGGGGTTGCATCGGGTGCAGCTGGCACCGCCAATCCAGGCAGTTTCTCCCTCAGCTGGTGTAACAGGGCTCTATAGAGAGGGCATAGAGCATCCCTGAGAGGGAGCAGCCCTGCCGTATCCCCCCTCTGCACAGGGAAGGGACAGTCAAACTGTTATTAATCTTCACAACACTAAAAACATTGTGATAAAGGAGTCTTATAAAAGAAGTAAAAAAACAGGGCCAAAACCAAATGCTTTTAAAACACCTAAACAGATACTCATGGTCAACTCTATCAAAAGCTTTTTTCTTGATCAAGCGAAATTAGACCAAAATCAACATTAAAACTTTGGATACATTAAAAAGATCTCTTAATAAAACAAATTATCAAAATCGATCTCTCGGGCACACAGTATGACTGGTCTGTGTGCACCACTGATCCAATCTTGGTCTTTAGGCGATTAGCGAGAGTCTTGGAAAGTAGTTTATAATCGGAGCACAGCAAGGAGACAGGGCGCCAGTTCTTGATGTTACAGAGGTCTCCTTTCTTGGGTAGCAGTGTTATCACTGCCCTGGGCGGCAGCTCAGCGGCAGCTCCCCATCCCGGACACATTCCTGCAGGACCTGGTACAGGTCCTCACCAACACAGTTCCAAAACTTTGGTAGAATTCTGCAGGCAGTCCATCCAGTCCGGGAGCCTTCCCTTTGGAGAGCTGCACCACAGCCGCGAGTGAGCTCTGGGAATGCCAACGGAATGTCCAGTCCGCTGCTCTCCTCCTTGTCCAGGCTGGGAGACCCTGGAGAAGCCGCTTCCATCTCTCCCGGTCGCAGCCCTCAGCCTTGTAGAGATCAGAATAAAAGCTCACTGCAACACGCCTGAGCTCCGCCCGGGGCTGGAGACCTCTCTCCCCGGGCAGCCTCAGACAGCACATTGTCTTGCGCTCCGCTGTCTTCCTCTCCAGGCGAAAGAAGAAGGCTGTGGGGCGTCCATATCTTTAAGCTCAGTAAAGCGGGCTCTGAGCAGAGAGCCCTTCACCTTCTCTTCTCCAGCAGGCTGCCCAGGAGCTGCCTCCTCTCCTGCAGGCCCCGATCACGCCCCCTCATTGCTCTCGCTGGCCAGCTGGCTCTCAAACTCAACAATCTCTCTCTCCAGCTCACTGACCACTGCATCCACTGACCTGGTGACATTGAGTGTGTACTGTTGACAGAAAAGTTTTATTTGAATCTTCCCTATATCCCACCACTGTCTTAAACTACTATAATTAGTTTTTCATTTTGCCAATTTTTCCAAAACAACTTCGAAATAATCAGTGAAGTTTTTATCCTGTAGCAGATTGTTATTAAAGTGCCAATATGATTTTGAATGTGATTGGATTGGTAGTGAAACAGTGACGGAAACAAAATGATGATCAGAAAGGCTACTGGGTGCTATACTGCTTTTAATGAATTTGTTAATATGTTGCTGTGGAGTATAGAACCTATCCAGGCGTGTTCCCTGACAGCTGATTTTGATTGCATTTGATCCATGTATACTGTCTACTTGTGGGATGAAAAATCCTCCAAATGTCAACCAGGTCAAAAGTATTTAATACAGTGGCCAGCTCCTGACAGATTGGGGATGGGGTTCCCCGTGGTTTCTATCTTTATTAAAATCCATAGTACAATTAAAATCTCCCCACCACGAGGAAATTATCTGTACTGCAACCCCTGAGTACCTGACTGAGCTTTTTAAAAATAAAATCCTCTCCTCTCCCCAACATTTGGTGCATAAATATTAATAAAATCAATAAAAATACCAGCGTGTTTTATTTGTACTTTTAAAAGTCGACCTTGAATAATCTCCTCAATAGATAAAATCTCGCCCCAAATCCTGGAGAAAATAAAACAGCAACCCCAGCACTAAAATTAGAACCATTGGCTTAAAAATGCAGTCGCCCCTCCACTCAGACTGCCAGTGAGACTGATTACTGCTGTCTGAGTGTGTCTCCTGCAATAAAATCACGTTTGAATGCTTACTGTTTAAAAATCAAATAATTGTGCTCTTTTATTAAAATCCCTGCACCCGTTCACGTTAAAAGAGCCTAAAATAATTTTCTCCATTGATAAAAAATAGATTATTCAAAAATAACAAACACGTTAAGAAACAAAAATTCTTAATAAAATAGCCATTAAAAATGTTTAGATGTGGCTAACGTTTTCCGAACTAAGCTGACATACTTTTTAAGTCTGAACCTTTTTTCTGTTCAAACTCAATTATAGTCGATTTCCTTAAAATTAAATCTGCAGAACACAAAAAACAGTTTCTGGTCTGGGAAGAAGGATTTAATGTCTACCGCCTCTTACCTTTTGTTTTTTCGAGAAAGTCGCTGATCTCTGTTAGTGAATACAGTTTCCCCTTTGGCTGGCCGTGATGTCAGAGAGCTGCGAGGTGTCGGAGAGCCCGTCCTCCCATCCATCCTCTTCCGATCCCGCCCGATCCGTCCTCCTCCTCGCCCACAGAATCTCCATCAGCCCGGCATCTCCGCTACCGACCCAGCAGGCTGAGAAGTCTCATCACTGGGGGACATCAACAGGGCCTGCCTGAGCCCCGAGGCTATCACCCCAACATCCTCCCTTCCTGCACGAGTCCTCAGACAAGAGATCCGCGGGTTGAGGCCCGCCTTTCTCTTGCCCTTCAGACCCGGTGCTGCGGCTCCACCACAGCGGAGGGTTGAGACCCTACGCTGTCGTGAGATACCGTAACGGGCCCCACACAGACTCCTCCTCACCCGCGCCCGGGTCGGCAGCAGCAGATGTTCTTTTTTTTAGTTTTCTTTTCTTAATGACTGCAGCGTACACCCCTCCTTGTCTGCGTCGGCCGGCGCTGCAGCCCCTGGTTCGGCTGCAGCCGCTGGGTACCCGGCTCCTCTGGTCTCTTCCTCCTCCTGGGCGGCTCAGGTCTCGGCGGCTCCTCTACCTCCGCTCTCTGAACAAACGGCCGCCTCCCATCATCATTACGACTACTTGTCCCTTCTTCAGTTTGTAGCTTGGGGCAGGTCCGTTTAAGATGCCCCTGTTCCCCGCAAGAAAAACATTTAAAAACCTCTGTGCTAGCAAAACAACATAATCCCTGCCCTATATTATTAAACGCCAAGCTACATTTAAACTTTTTTCCGGTTATCAAGTAGTACAAAACTTGTCTCCTAAAAGACATAACATGTTTAATTTCTGGATTTTTTTTTACATCCAAGGGGAATCATTTTAATCGGGCGACATTATTTTACCGTATCTGGAAAGTTCTCTTTCAATTAATGAATTATTAATAAAAAAGGGGAATATTTTGACAATATTACCTTGGTAAGAGGCGTAGATAACGGTGTTACAGTTACCAAAGAATCATTCAACATAAATCCCTCTTCCACAATTTTGTTAACCAGATTTTCTTGATTAAGAAAAACGACTATAGCTTTGTTCATCCGTGAGGCGGATTTGATTTTTTCAAAACCGACCACCCGCCCAACCAAGCAGCACATCTTCAACAGAATCATTATTTTGAAAAAACTTTAAAACCGTGGGCGCCTAGTAAGCCCCCCCAACCCACCGGAGTGGGAGCCCATCTTCGGGCACACACTGGCTAAAACGTTTAAAAAGTACTAAGAATAGAAAAAATACTTTTTAAAAAACGTTTAAATAAATATATAATAAATAAATATATAAGTAAATGGCGATAAATTCACCACTACCGCTCTCACACAGCTCACAAACCCTGCCGCAGCAGAGCCCTCCCACAAGATCTCAGGGAAATAAGTACCACTTCACTCTAGGTAACACCACCCTAGAGCACACCAGCAGCTACACATACCTGGGTCTGACCATCAGTGCGTCAGGGAGCTTTAACCTGGCAGTGAATGCACTAAAGGAGAAAGCACGCAGGGCTTTTTATGCCATAAAAGGAGGCTCTACAATATAAATCCCCCCCCAAAATTTGGCTCAAAATTTTTGAAAGTGTAATTCAGCCAATTGCTCTCTATGGCAGTGAAGTGTGGGGTCCAATCACCAACCAGGACTACACAAATGGGACAAAACACCCCACAGAAACCCTGCATGCAGAGTTCTGTAAAACATCATGAGATTACAAAAAAAACACCAAACAATGCATGCAGGGCTGAATTAGGCCTTTATCCATTGATTATTAACATCCAAAAAAGAGCATTAAAATACTGGATTCATCTAAAAAACTAGTGACCCAAACTCACTCCATCATAAAGCCCTGCAATACCAAGAGCTCAGCCCAGAAAAGAGTCCCCTCAGCCAGCTGGTCCTGAAGCTCACTGAGCTGAGCAACACTGACATCAGTCAGCTTCAGGACAGCACTGCAAAAACAATTCCAATTAGTGTCAACCAAATTATAAAACACATGAAACACTCCTATCTGGACCATTGGGATACAAACACTAAAACACAAAACAAACTAGAGTGCTATCGGACCCTAAATAGAAATTACACCCTGGCAGAATACCTGGTAACTGTCAGAAACACAAAGCAGAGGCAGATCCTGACCAAATACCGGCTCAGTGACCACAACCTGGCCATTGAAAAAGGCCGACAGAGGCAAACCTGGCTGGCCAGGGAGAACAGGCACTGTGGTCACTGTGAGACAGGAGAGGTCGAGACAGAGATTCACTTCCTGACACACTGTGAAAAATATAAAAACATAAGGGACATTTTCTTCCCCAAATTCTGTGATTTAGTCCCAGAATTCCCAAAAATGTGTGATACCCAGAAGCTGTCAATCCTGCTGGGGGAAGACAAACACACAGCCAGACTGGCCGGTCAATACGTGGAGACCTGTCATAGCCTGAGGGACAGACCGTGAACACGTCACACTAGAGAGGAAAAGAGAGGGAGGAGGGAGGATTCTGTTTAATATAGAAAGAGGGGGAGGGAGGGGTATTGTTTAATTGAGGGAGGGGGATTCTGTTTAATAGAGGAGGAGGGATTCTGTTTGATATAGAGGGGAAGGGAAGGATTCTGTTTACTGTATTAATATAGAAGGAGGAGGGATACTGTTAGTATTAAGAAAAATTCTTTGTCTGTATATTTGAGTTGGTTATGCCATGTATGTGCTTTGGCAACACAATTATTTTTATTGTCATGCCAATAAAGCCAATTTGAATTTGAGAGAGAGAGAGAGAGAGAGAGAGAGAGAGAGAGAGAGAGAGAGAGAGAGAGAGAGAGAGAGAGAGAGAGAGAGAGAGAGAGAGATGGGGGGACAGTTTGTGATAGCTGAACCGAAATACTCGTTTCTAAACCGCATTTTGAATATATTATTGGTGTTCTGAAATAGGCAGAGATTTATTTATTTTTTGTCACTAACCAGGTCCGGTTTCTGTGCAACTTGCCACCCTGTATAGGCAAAGTTTATGGCGCCCCTAGGCCAACCTGGTAACTATTCGGGTAATTATTATTATTATTATTATTATTATTATTATTATTATTATTATTATTATTATATCAGCATGTTTT